>JAOPUL010001697.1:3373085-3383642 GCA_027564515.1 Octopus rubescens | reverse complement strand
GTATGTATGTATGTATGTATGTATGTATGTATGTATGTATGTATGTATATATATATATATATATATATATATATATACAGATGTATAGTTTATATATATGTTGTATATATATGAGTGTACACACATATGCATACACACACTTTTGCTGTTCATATATGATAACACTTGTGATGTTCAGTCTCCTTTTTATTCATCTCATTACTATATTTTAGAATAACAAATAATATTCCATCCAGATATAAATCAGAATAATTCTTATTATTTAAAAGAACATTAAAAATAAAAGAGAAAAAAAATTAAGTGTTGAAATTTTAAGTGTACATAAAATTATGTACATTTTAAAGATTTTAATATTCATTTCTACTGAGACATAGAAAGTACCATATTACTATAAATTATATTTGAAACCGAATAATACATTGTATACATCATTCAAATTGTAACTCCCCCCTCTCTTTTTCATGTTTAATTTATATTATACAAGTATAGAATCTGCATTTCTTAATTTACTTTTTCTTCCCTGTGTGCTTCAATTATTCAATTTCAGATTGAAATTCACATAGAAAGTGTACTTTTATTTGGAATGCAATTCAAATAATTTTTAGCAGTTTTATAAAGGAAAATATCTTTAGTATTTCACACCATACACATATCTCAAATGATTTGTTGTTAAATAAATAAATAATTTTTTTTCTCTATGCAATATTTGTAACATATGTTGACAATGTCCAGGGATTAACTGTAAAATAAATCTTGTATAATATCTTGTAGTTGGCCATTTCCCATGTGAATCTTTTAAGAAACAATATAAACGATTTTAAAGTCATTGTTAAATGTATACTGGGAATATTCTAATATCATGTAGAGTTACTGTTGTATCTTTTTTTGAAATTCTCTACAGGAACTGAATTTACATTTATGTTTTACTGTTTGGGGAAAAATGTTTTTTTAAAAATAATTTTTTTCTCAATACTCAGTACTTATTTCTTGTAATCTAGAAATTTACATTTTTTAAGCACTAATATGTTATTTTTCTTCACACCTCCAATGAAGTTAAATAGCAATTCCCAATAGTAAGTCAAGACTTTGAAACAATAAAAATTAGAAATATTTTCTCTCAATCAAAGATAAACATACTTTTTTTTTTTAATATTACAAGTTATTTGTTACCTTTTAGAAAATTTAAAAACTTGCATTACACATATTTAAATAACATTTAACAAAACCAAAAATATTAGGCTATAAATCTACAGTTTGGTATTAATGGAAGATATCTGTGTACATTGGCCATATGGGAACTGACAAATGCCAGGTGAAATAAAGAAAAGTCTTAACAACCCTGTCATGGTGATTTAGAATTTTCCTTGTGAGCTTTGGAAGAATATGCCTGTAGTATAAAGATACTGCAAATTTAATTTTTAACTATACTATCCAGAAATTTGTTACTAGTAATGGAAGTAGCATTAGTTCAGAACAGCATTCTGTATACTAATCTGAACTAATACTGCTTCTGTCACTAATAATGAATATTTGCCCAGCCTGCCAGCTACTTGTGACACACTGTTTTTCTATATCAATAAAGGTTATATTTGTCTAAGCATGAAGGTTAATAGTGGATACTTGCTACAAATGATGTACAAAGATGCAGAAATCTAGATTTAGTATTTCCATCACTGCTGCTGGATGCTTTTTATCTGCTACTGATATACTTCTGTGCTTTTTAGCACTATACATCTATGTGAGATGCTTTCTCGAGATGAATACTTTAGATTTGTGGCCTTCAACAGTATATCCACATTAAGTAAGATATACAGAATGCTATTCTATATTAACTAGAATTCAAAACTGTCATTATGTGAATGATATTGAAATACACTTAGGGATGTGAGCAATTTGAATAAAGCTTTGGAGCATACTTCAGTTTTGATGTTTGACATTCTGAACTGAGAGATAAAACAAGAACACAGTCTGAAATATTAATTTAAATCAAGAATCATCTGTAGGATGTGGTAATGTTCTAGAATATTAATCCGGTTTTCATTTTAAAATGTTTTTAATTCTCAGTATGATGAGAAGTTTGCTTCACAACCACATGGTTCTGGGTTCAGTACCACTGCATGGCACATTGGACAAAACTTTTCCACTATGGCCCAGAGCTGGCCAAAGTCTTGTGAGAGGATTTGGTAGATGGAAACTGTATGGAAACTTGTCATATGTGTGTGTCTGTGTTTTCCCCCCTCCCCAACCACTTGACACATTAACACATATACACACATTCTTCTGGTAATGTGGCAAATTTCTGCAATAGCTATTCTCAGCCATTTGTCAAATGAATAAACCTCCATGAAACCTATTTAAATATATCCCAATGGATCACCATATGACCGCTTTTTCTCTGAGAAATATTCCAATTTTTACTCTATGTTATAATTTTGTTAGCAATAAATGTTACGTCACATTCCTTATGTCTGTGTCTTTTTGTCATTTTAGTAAATATTACAAAAATAAAACATTTTACCATTTCAACTCTTTCAGAATTACACTGTTACCCATTGGTTCAGAGCTAATCATAAGATACTTTATAGAGAACCCTACATACAACAAGAAAACACTATCTCATTATCATCATTTAACGCCCACATTTCCATGGGTCAGACGGAATTTCTGAGGCAGATTTCCTATGACCAGATGCTTTTCCTGTCACTGCCTTTCACCTGATTTCAAACAAAGTAATATTTCTTTATGATCAGACTTGTTTTTCACTGAAGACTGGGAACAAAAAAAAACCCCCAAAAACTTAACATTGTCATGCTCATTTATAATCATCACATGTCAAAATAAGGATACACACAAACTTTTCTCTCTCTATCATATATATATATATATATATATATATATATATATTACACACACATACACACAACAGACTTCTTTTTAGTTTCCATCTACCGAATCCACTCACAAGGCTTTGGTCAGCCCAGGTTTATAGCCGAAGACACTTGCTCAAGTTGCCACAGTGCGACTGAATTCAAAACCATGTGCTTTTGGGAAGCAAACTTCTTAAACCACACAGCCACACTCTGCCAGATTACTTATTCTGTGAAGAGACTTATTTCTATAATAAGTTATACATACATTTAATTTACACTTAGATAACGGTGACACGTTAGAATGACTTGTGCTGGTAACACGTTAAAAATGCCCATGCTGGTGACACATTAAAAACACTCGTGCCAGTGACACGTTAAAAACACCCATGCCAGTGACACGTTAAAGGCACCTCGTACACTCTCTGGAGTGGTTGGTGCTAGGAAGGACATCCAGCCATAGAAACCAAGCCAAAACGGATGCCAAAATGTCTTGAGAAGCATAATACTTCCATCATTGTAAATTCAATTACTTGTATATGTAAGTTATGCAATATTAAAGCAGTAGTACCTCTCATGGCACATCCATACACACTTTTACAGCTTTATTCTCAATTCAGTTTATGCTGCTGCAGACCACTACAAGTTTGCTAATTCTAGAAACTCTCCTTATCTGGCATGTACAATACTCAAATACAGTACAATAAATTGCTCCAACACAAATAAAATGCAGTAAAATGCATAAATTTTCCAGTTATATTACACAAATACAATAAACTTAACAAATTCATCTCAAAAAGAAAATATATATTATAAAATAAACTTTCAAAAGATGTCCTTACTCAGATAATACACCTCCCTAACAAAACAAAAAAAAACCCCAAAAAACCTCACAGTATACATCAAATATCATCCACACTGAAATGAAATAAAAATAACCAATGTGATAAAATATCTACTATGTAAACATGAAACTAGTTAATTTTATGAAAATAGATGCTGTGGGCCACTCATTTTACTGTCCCACTTTGTTATAGACTAATAACTCTGCAGCAACAGCTAGCAAATACTGAAATGTAGTATTGGGTAGCTCTTTTGAGACTTAACCAAGACAAATTCTGGGTCAAAGATACAAATTTATCTATTTTAAAATGAGTATATTTAACTGAAAACTTTCCAAGATAATTTTATACAGTAACCTTTTTGTCAAGTTATGTGGTCCAAACACCAGCTTAATTAATAAAAGGTTAGTAAATTTATCAATTAGCTCCATGTTCTTGGTTCTTAACTATTTTCAAATTTAATTGAAACACATAGGTAGTGACTTTCATTAGAAATAGTGTTATGAAAGCATTAATAAATGAATTTGAGAAGCATGCGTTGACATTATATATCAGATACCCAACAAATAAGAGTGTTGGTTAATAGATTGTAGCAGGTCTTTACTGAGATTTGAAACTAGGATGTTTTATTTGCAATCATGAAATTTGCAATAAATTAGAACTGGATATTTCAGGGACTGAGGAGACAAGCAATACACTGACCAAAGAATGTTTTGGAATGAGTATCTTTGAAAAGAGGGAAGAACTTTCTTTTGCATTTATTACTTTTTTACTTTTATTTGTTTCAGTCATCAGACTGCGGCCATGCTGGGGTACTACCTTGAATCGACTCTAGTACTTATTGTTTCAAGCCTGGTACTTATTTTATCGATCTCTTTTGCCAAACCACTAAGTTACGGGGGCCGTACACTAACCAACACTAGTTGTCAAGCGGTGGTGGGAGACAAACACAGACACAAGGATACACACACATAGATATATACATATATAGGTAGTAATGATCAATAAAAAAACAACAACAACAGTCAAGAGGACACACATGTAGAATGTATTTGAATTCACGCTCAGATGGAAAAAAAGAAGGAAAAAGAGTACATTTAATGTTTCGGGCATAGCCCTTCACTGGAAAGAGGGAGAACTCCAGTGGAAAGGAGATGGTTTAGGAAAAGCACATGTAGTTCACATGATGAAAAGATGGCATGTGAGAAATGGACAGTGGGCAAATTTTGTTGTTCAAAGGCAGAAGAGTTAGAGTGGTCAAGGCATGTAACTGTGTGTGTGTGTGTATGTGCGTGTATGTTTGTGTGACATTTTGGTGTCTGCTTACTGTGTGCATGCATGTGTACATGTGTGTGTATGTGCGACATTTATATATATATATATATATATATGGGCTTCTTTCAGTTTTCGTCTACCAAATCCACTCACAATGCTTTGGTCGGCCCGAGGCTATAGTAGAAGACATTTGCCCAAGGTACCATGCAGTGAGACTGAACCCGGAACCATGTGGTTGGGAAGCAAGCTTCTTACCATGCAGCCATGCCTGCACCTATATAATGTATATATTTGTGAAACAAATATATGCACTATACAACTATGCCTTTCACTCTCTCTCTCTGCTTTTGTCTGTTTGTCAATATCTCTTTCTCCACCCCCATCTGTGTGTGTGTGTGTGATCATCATTATTTAACATCCACTTTCTATGCCGACATGATTTCTACAGTTGGATGCCCTTCCTAACACCAACTTTACCTAGTGTACTGGGTGCTTTTTTCATGCCACTGATACTAAATGAGACTGCCATGTAAGTTACAAGACAGAAAAAGAACAGGGGAAAAGGAAATGGAAGAAGCTCCAACTATTAAGAGGAAGTATTTGGGATGCAAAGGTGGAATGAGTGGCTTTATGCTTGGTGCTTGATGGAATTCCGTTATGCTAGGTGCTTGATGGAATTCCTTGACTTGTTGCCATGCTCAAGAGAGACCTGGGGCTAAACAACAACAAGAATCTGATGTCTTTATTATAGAGTAACTTGTTCTTATTTAGTTAACTATATATCTCCAGTAAATATAAAATAAAGTAGAATTAAGTACTTACACACACATACACACACACACACACCATATGTTGTCTATATAAGATATGGTTGAATTGAAAAAATAAACAGTCAACAGAATCGTGTCTGTGAAGAAGAATATATGACTTTTGCAACATTGGCTCTTCCAAAGAAACCAAAAGAAAAGTTGTTCCACGTCTTTGCTGATGCTGAATGAGAAGCAAAGAAAGAAACAAAAACAAAAAGAAGATTGGCATAAGAAAACAATCTTGAAAGATGGAAGATGTAAACAGTGAGATAAAGTTCTGATAAAAAATGGTTTCAACTTCATATCACTGAAGAAGTAGAACTGTCAGGAGAAATAGCGAAAAAAAAAAGTGGAATTATTTCATGGAGAATTAGATTATGAGTCTGATTACAATGAAGGGTAGCTTTGACATCTAAAGTAACTGAATGGGAAAACATTTGTGCAGTTTGTAGAGAAAAACATTTATCAGACAAAGAAGCAAGAGTTTGCTGATGAGTTTGTTAAATTAGATTCTTATGTAAAGTATTTAGTATGGACTTCAGTATACTTTATTTGGTTTTCATTAAAAGTAGTTTTTGTTATAACATATCAACCAAAGTGTATTATTTACTGAATGTTTCAAAGATTGGGTAATTTGGTCTGCAAGACTGCTATATGTGTTTGATTATTTAAATCCCAATATAACTTAGCCATGTATGAGTGATTGAATCAGCTAACTCAAATCTATTCATGTGCAGGTAGCAATCATTCTAGAATGTAGGTAGTTGTCCTGAATTTGCAAATTTTAATGATAACAGCAAAGTTTATACCTTGTAGGGTTAACTATTAGTGATGCAGTTCAAAAGTGGAATAAATTGGCTTGTTGTGAGAAAGAACAGTCTTAACTTTTGAGTAGTACACTTCATAAAAGAGCAAAGGTTTCTAATGGCACTGAATAGATAAATACCACTTTCAAATGATGGTATTGCCCAAAACATTAGATGTTTCCACTTTCTCATGGCAAACCAATTTATTCCACCTTTGAACTCTAATACTTTAATTGCCAACACAGACCACCAGTTGTTACTTTAGATTCTACTACTTACTTGATAAGTAACTCATTCTAACTAATCTAGAAAAAAAAAAAAGTATATTTACTTACTTTATTGTACTGTTTCCAAAACATTAAAGAATCTAGGAAGAAATTCAGCTAGCTGTTAAGAACTTCTTGTATTTATGATGTTCACATTCATAAATTATATATTTATTAGACGTATATACTAAAAGTAACAAACCAGAAGACATTAGTGCTTCATCATATCTCTCTAGCTGTATGATTACAACTAAGTGAAATAAACTAAAAGAATTGGTATCAGCTATCACTTTATAAATTCCAAAGGAACTAGGAAAACTCAATAGAGAGAAAAAACAAAAATTCAGCTTTCCTCAAATACATGAAAGAATTAATTTTAAATATCAATTTATTGTTTACGTAGATAGATGCAACAGATTTGATGTTGATGTGGCTATGTTGAGTTGCAAAATTCAAGTGTGATAAAAAGATAAAAATTATTACTTTTTAATTTGATGAATGTTTATATCTTGTAAATCATCTTAAAAGTAGAATTACAAATAAACATAAGAAAATATATATACTTGCTGTCAAAATAACACATGTCAATAAACTAGTGCCAATATTTCCATCTGATTTGAAAACCATTTTTAATTTTTATCAAACAAATAGTTTGTTAATTTTTATACTTGAATTTTTTTTTTCATGTTAATTTAGTATCTTCTTGAAATCAACAGATAAATATCTCACCCATTACTTGATTTTACTCTTTACTCAAGGAAAGTTATTTTCTCTAAAATTGTGGATTTTGTTCATATTACTCGATATATTTGTTGGCAATGTTCTAATACAATATTCTTAGAAATTAGAATTCTGTACATAAAGTTTATTTTATACATTTTATATTTAGTATACTGTTAGTAAGTATTGAAATCTTTTTCAGTGTTATATTTATTTGGCAAGATGTTTAGTCCTGTATTTTCTGGCATACAAGTAAAATTTTTCTTACCAAATTTTACAGCCAAAAAAGGTAGGTCAACTCATACACCAAACTAGCTTTGAAGGACGATAAATTCCATGTGAAATACAACAGGATTTGGAAAGATATTGTCAATGTTTGAATGTTAACAAACCATGTTTATATTACAAGTTTAGACTATATACCTCATCGACTTGTATGCCAGAAAACACATTACCAGGTTAGTGAGTATCAGTGGCTAGGTTATATAGATGTATGACAAAAGAATTTGGTGCTTAATGATTGTTTCTTTGAGGGGAGGGACTAGTCAAAACCAGCAACAGGCTGCAACACATTCTCCAGCACCAACCTTGCAGCTTCTGCCACAAACCCCGGTATTGCAGCCTGCAATGCGGAGGAGAGGAAGGACCTTAAGTACAGGAGCTTGGCCGGCCGCCATTGAGACGTCTGATGTCCTTGGTCCTTGTACCACAAACTTCCTCTGCAAAATAGGAATTGCTGTGGCCCACCGAAGAAATGAGCCTTGCGAAATGGAGTGGCTATTGCAGCGAGTGTTGTTGACCAATCTCCTTGGCAACGCCACTGCAGTCATTACCGTGGGGCAGGGCTGAATTCCTCCTGCCCTGGGACACGTGCTGCCCTCACTGCTTCTCCCCACCTTCTTTCTCTACATTTCTTCTGTTTTTTTTTCTTTCTTTCTTTTACAAGTAATGATTTAATTGTCAACTAAACTGATGTAACTATTTTGTTAACACTACTATTAAATAAGAGAGAGAGAGAGAGAGAGAGAGAGAGAGAGAGAGAGAGAGAGAGAGAGAGAGAGAGAGAGAGAGAGAGAGAGAGACATTTTAAGGGAGAGAATAGTATTGCATTTCATTGACCCATAAAGGGATAAAAGGCGAGATTTGAACTCAGAATTCGATATTTAATAATAACATATAATTACTTTTTTCATAAGAAAACAAACATGAATATAAAAATACATATGTGTGTAGGTGTTTAAGCAGTAAATATTGTTCTATCATAGTAAAATCTGTTTTCGATTCTGTAAATCTTGCATAGTTTATTTTTATTTACATATCCTGTAAAATCAGCACTAACTGGAAGTTACTCCCATTCACAGTATGAAACTTTTATTAAACAAACTGGTGCCTGATATTTCCTTATATTGATTTTTCTTTATTTGGAATGGTAGTGTTCTTAATCCACTAGATCAAAAATTATATCATCATTTTGGATAATTTATAGATCATGCATAGTACTATATGATAATGAATACACATGCTACATGGATATAAAATCTACCTTCTTTTTTGTTTGCAGATTATAATTTTTTGGACTATTTACTTCATCTTTAGAGATTAAAATTCTCTTTGAATATTTACATCTACTGTGTGTTTCAATCAGTTTGATCTCTGATTATATAAGGTGTCTAGTACCATCATCATCATCATCATCATTTAGCACCCGTTTTCCACGCTGGTATGGGTTAGACGATTTGACTGGAGATTGGCAAGCTGGAGAGCTACATCAGACCCCAGGCCATTTTGGCTTGGTTTCTATAGCTAGATGCCCTTCCTAACACCAACCACTCCAGAGAGTGTACCAGGTGCCTTTAACATGTCATTGGCATGGGTGTTTTTAATGTGTCACTGGCATGGGAGATTTTAATGTGTCATGGGTACGGGAGTTTTTAATGTGTTACTGGCACAGAAATTTAATGCTTCACTGGCGCTATGTATACAAATAAGATACTTAATGGCTATTGGTAATCAAACTGATCGAAATGTAGCGTAAATGTAAATATTGTATATTTATTAATTACTAAAGGTGAAATCAATACCTTTTACTTTTTACTGGTTTCAGTCAGTAGACTGCAGCCATACTGGAGCACCACCTTGAAGAATTTTTGTTGAGCATATAACCCCCAGCTTTTATTTTATTCTTTTGCCATAGTGTTTAGTTACAGGGATGTAAACATACCAACACTGGTTGCCAAGCAGTAATAGTGGACACACACACACATATATATATATATATATATACAATGAGCTTATTTCAGTTTCCATCTACCACATCCACTCACAAGGCTTTGGTCAGCCCAAGGCTAAAGTAGAAAACACTTGCCCACAGTGCCATGTAGTGGGACTGAACCTGGTACCACATGGTTGGGAAGCAAACCTCTTACTACACAGCCATGTAAAAATTTAATTCAACTTTTTAAAAATTTTTGGAGGATATTTCAATTTAAATGTAGTTAGTCATTATCTTTCTAAGTCCTGCTACATTTTACGTGGAATTTTTGGTTGTAAATTTTGGTCTGAAAAATTTGACTTGTATGCCAGAAAAGATGATAAAATACATTCTAGAATTTCCTTCCTATTCTAATGAACTCAAATATATGTCAGCATGTCTATATGTTGCTGTTGTGTAGCACCAGGTCAGATATGATCGAGCACATATATGGCATGCAGAAAGTCATATAAACCACTGAATCTGATATGTTTCCACTTTGCTGTGATCCATATTGCTTATAAGTAGCATGTAGCAATGAATTAATGAATTGTATGATGTATAGTGTGAGGGTATGAGCATGTATTGCATGTATTTAATCTGCTGTCTTTTATATTTCTACATACCTATGAATTCTGATGATGATCAGGCGTGGCGTGGCTGTGTGGTAAGAAGCTTGCTTCCCAACCACATGGTTCTGGGTTCAATCCCACTGCGTGGC
>JAOPUL010001697.1:3180066-3203984 GCA_027564515.1 Octopus rubescens | reverse complement strand
TCCCCAGCGTGCCAGTTTCCAGTCAAACCGTCTAACCCTAACCCATGCTAGCATGGAAAACAGACATTAAATGATGATGATGATGATATATATATCATCATCATCATCATCATTATCATTTAGCGTCCACTTTCCATGCTGGCATAGGTTAGATGATTTGACTGGAACTGGTAAGCCAGAGAGCTGCACCAGACTCTAGTCTGTTTTGGTTTGGCTTCTACAGCTGGATGCCCTTCCTAACACCAACCATTCCAGAGAGTGTACCGTTGCCTTTAATGTGTCACTAGCATGGTTGCTTTTAACATGTGTGTATGTATGTATATAGATATATGTGTGTTTAGTTTTGTAGTTTGTGTTTCATTGTCTTGACATTATGTAATAATTGTAAATGAGTGTCATTGTTATACAGGCAATGTCATTCATTTCCAATATTCTGTGAAAACATGTCAGGCCATAGAAAAAGTCTGCTTCAATAAACTCTATCCACCCATGCAAGCATGGAAAAGTTGACATTGAAACAATCATGCTGATGATGTAAAACACGCACACACATTCACAAGGTGTTTCTGCATACTTTATTTGCTCATATGGTAATTACTAACCTAGGGCCATAGGGAACACATTCACTCAAGATGTTGTGCAGTAGGATTGAGCACAAAACCACATAGTTACAAGGCAAACTGCTAATATATCCAATCATGACTATAAGATGATAATGATAAGCTTAGTAAAAAAGGAAATATACTTTTGGTGGCTGATAGAGTTATATCTTAATCTGTAAACAGACAGATGAGAGTATACTTTCTATAATATCAGCTAGGTTTCTTCATAAATATAAATATTATATCTAATAATGCTTCATGGAAAGATTAATACATTTTTTGGGAATGATAATGATAAAAAAAAAAGAATACTGAATGCTAAATCAAGGTAATTTCTAAATTCCTAATTACAGTGCCACTATCAATAAATCTAACCTGAGAGAGGAGGAGGGGGGGGGGAGAAGAGAAAAGGAAAAAAAATTTCAATAGAAATAGCAAGCCAAAAGTCACCCTCAAATAATCCCATACTGTAGCAAATAATTTTGAATATGAGAATATGACAAGTATCCCCATAAAAAAAGGCGTTTCTACATGGTAACTTGTCTTGCTTGAAATAATACCCAAATCATGACCACACATTGTTGTAAATAAGGGAAGGGCACATTAGAAAATGTAGTCCTAGACATCCTTAAAAAGATAGGATGCTTGGGGCTGGAATATGTTTGATAATAAGTTTGTTTGATCAGGGTTACAGCTATGCTATACAAAAACACTTAGTTTGGGGGAGTCTTTATATAGTTAATTGAATTACTCAAAATATAAAGGATATAATAGCTACTATTCCTTTGATACACTATTTAAAAAAAAAAAAGCTGGAATGGTCACAGCTAGAATGGGTTTGATTAAACCTCTGTTTGATCATCGTTGATCTGTGGTTAAACAGCTACATATAAATATTTTTTCCATTTTCTTATATATTATATATTTTCCATTTTCTTATATATTATATATTTTCCATTTTCTTATATATTATATATTTTCTCATTGTCAAATGCTCATTAGATAATGTATTTTTTGATAAACTATTCTCAAAAAAGATAGGATGCTTTTGTTTAAACCTCTGCTTGGTCAGTGCTGATCTGTGGTTAAACAGCCACATACAGGGTATATCTTTCATTTTCTTATATATTTCATATTTCTTTATCTTCCAGTGAACACCCAAGGAAGATACTGCAAATCGTATTTGAACTGCAAGTGTGTATAATAATAATTTGGCCTAGACTGTTCCAAAACAACACTTCCTATTGATGGCAATAACTATAACAGTATAACTCTGATTTTTGACAATTACATAGAACTGTTAATGCTGTGGTATTATTATTATTATTTTTTTTCCAGAAAGAAGAGAATCTTTACACAGATAGAACTCTATATTTATTCCTTTCATATGCATTATTATCAAATGAATTAATATTTTACCCAAGATTATGAAAATGACATTGCAAGTATGTGGTGTCAATTGTCTCAACAGACCATAAATTATTTGTTGCCAAATGTAAAAGAAAATGCAATATCTTTTTTTTTTCCCCTAATAAAGTGCATTATGAAGCATTCCTTCCTGAAAGGATTCCAAACCGATTTCAAATGAATAAAATATTGAATGTGAAATTTAAAAGTTTGAAGTGTAATTTGAATAAAACAGAAAAATATAACATGTTAAAATGATATTTAAAGCAAAAAAAAAAGAAGTTTTTATTTGGTTCACAAAGAAAATTAGTTTCACTGACATTCATATTTTCTGAATTCATTTTTGGTTAATGTGTTATCAGCAGAAGAAAGAAACAACATTTAATGACCACTTCAACAATATTAGCTCTACATTGTTTCATTAACAAAGGACTCTCATACGTTTTTGATTGGTCAGGTTTTATTCAGATGGTAAAGAAAAATATGAAAAAGTATAAAAGAAAAAAGAAAATAAACCTGTAGTTATTGATCTAAATGAATAACCTAAGATGCTTCCAAATTCTTGTTCAAGCTATAAATCCAGATAACAGTTGTTTCTTTATAAAAAAAAAAAAATTAAAAAAAAATTTTTGTTTTAAAAAAGGACCGACCAAAATGAAAAATAAACATTCTATCAAGAGTATAATGCAAAATGGTAATGAATATTAGATGCCAGAAAAAAAATGAATAATTATAATGTTGATAATTTCCAATAATAGACAGTATTTCATGAGCCGCAACATTTAAAAGGGAGATTTTAAAAAAAAAACTAATTTTTTATTACTAATGTCTACAAATATATATTTGGAAATTCGTTTACGCTATTTTTTGATATGTCATAGATTTTCCTATTTTTCTCTTTTCACCTTGTAATTATATCTTTTTCCAGTTAATATTTTATGTCTACATTAACTAAATCATCATCATCCTCATTCTTTTAACTTCCACTTTCCCATACTTGCAAAGTTTGGATGGAATTTGTTGAGGTTGATTTTCTATGGCATGATGCCTTTCCTGTTGCCAACCCTCAAGGCAATATTTCCTCATGGCCAGACATGATTCCACAGAAATCTGGACACTGTTTGTATAGTGGTGATGCTCATTTACAACCATTATGCAATGTCAAGACAAGGAGACACTAAAACATACTGACACACAACAGGCTTCTTTCAGTTTCTGTAAACCAAATCCCTCTTAAGGCTTTGTTCATTCCAGGGCTATAGTAGAGGACATTTGCCCAAGGTTCCACACACTGGCACTGGACCCAGAACTATCTGATTAGGAAGGAAACTACTCAACCATGCAGCCATATTTTCACATAAATATGTTTATATAATATGTATATGGTTGACATGGAGGTATCATTATATTTGACTAATCTATTGTCATTTTTTTTAATCATCATATATTCTCATATTGCTGTCAGTTTTTAGTTCCGAATGACCAAATAGATCATCAAAGGTTTCATTTCTTTTATTTTTTTCAACTATAAACAAATCTTTCTTGTTTTAAGAATGGTATATCTAATAGTGAAGGCACATGGCTCAGTGGTTAGAGCATTGAGCTTACAATCGTGGGGTTGTGAATTCGATTCTTGGACCGGGCTATGTGTTGTGTTCTTGAGCAAGACACTTTATTTCACATTGCTCCTTCTACCTGTAGTTGAAACTGATAGATAGTATTAGCAATTGGATAGACCAATGGAAACATTGTTTCCTCGGTCCGATTTGACGAAAGTCAATCGACCGTCAATATCTAATAGTGTATTTGATACAGAAAGTGATCTGAAAGAAAGATTTGTCTGATATTTCTAGCAGCTCAAACAACTACAAAGAGAGTCCTTCATTGGCTTATTCTCCAAATATGTGCATTGCATCAGTGAACCCTTAAGTATTTCATAGAATTCAGCTCTAAGATGGCACCTAAGTTTAGCAAAATTATTATCCATTTGTCAGAATAATGTATGTATATGTACATACATATATCAAGTCACTCTTAGTGCTACAGGTAACATGTAAACTAGTACAACTTGTCACATGGTCAGATGACTAAACTAGTAACCCTACAAAGCCTGCTTGGTAAGAAGAGTGTTCATCGGATACCTTGCAGGATGAAAAATAAATCTGTCAAAGAGCAGATGAACTCAGAGTCAATGACTATCCAACAGCTGGGAGGGAGAGAATCCTAGTCCTTTATTTAGACTTCTCTCTGGGAGAAAGAAATTCCGAGTGAAGCTAGAGATATTGTTCGTGCTTGTCTCTGGACTTCTTGGCTTTGCTGGTGAGAATTTTAACAATGTTGTGCAAACTGTTATTGACTTTAGAGTTCAGTACAGGCATTGCTGAGAGCCATTGTCTTTAACATCTAGGATAAGAAAATTTGTCAGTGAGGGTCATACTCACAAGTCGATGGCCACCATATGTACATACACACACATATATTCATTCATAAGGATGAAATTTAACCATTTGATTTCTCCATCTTTTGTAAAAGTTAATAATTTTTGTGCCTATGCGCAGACGTGGCTGTGTGGTAAGAAGCTTGCTTCCCAACCACATGGTTCCAGGTTCAGTCCCAATGCATGGCACCTTGGGCAAGTGTCTTCTACTATAGTCTCGGGCTGACCAAAGCCTTGTAAGTGGATTTGGTAGACAGAAACTGAAAGAAGCACGTTGTATATGTGTATGTGTTTGTCCCTACCCCCTGCTGCTTGACAACCAGTGTTGGTTTGTTTATGTCCCCACAACTTAGCAGTTTGGCAAAAAGAGTCCAATAGAATAAGTATAAGGCTTAAATAAAGTAAGTACTGGGGTTGATTAATGTCACTAAAAGTTCTTCAAAGTGGTGCCCCATCATGGCCACAATCTAATGACTGAAACAGATAAAAAATATATGTGCACATATCTATGGTAGCATGAAAAAAATGGGGCTTTATTTGAGTGTGTGTGTGTGTGTAAACATATGTATTTGTGCCAATGTAATATTTCTCTTTTCACATTCTATTGTTTTGCATCCAAATGGATTTATTATGAAAATGTTCTATTATCCTGGAGATATCACCAAATGTTCCTAAGGACTTTTCTAGAATAATTCTGTATACACACACACATATGTATATGTATACACTAACACATATATATAGTCGCACACATATTCAAGCGATATGAATAAAATACAGAATTGTTCTTGAAAGGTCTGTAGAAAATTCATTACTATATATCTTGAGATGATAGAAAATTTTCCAAATTAACTTACACACACACACAAACATATACATGGATGAATGTAACAAAAACTGTACACACACACACGCACACACACACACACACACACACACACACACACTATCATCACTTTTAACATCTACTTTTCTATGCTTGCATGGGTCAGGCAGTTTATTGAGACAGAGTTTCTACAATTGGATGTCCTTCCTGTTGCCAACCTCTACTTGTTTCTAAGCAAGGAGATACTTTCCCATGACCAGACATGTTTTTGCATCAAATGGATATGAATGACATTCATTTACAACAATCATGTGATGTTAAGACCAGGAAACACAAACATGCACCTACTCACATTCACATAATATATATATATATATATATATATATGAACAGTTTTTGTTGACTAAATCCTCTCACAAGGCTTTGATTGGCCCAGGGCTGTAATAGAAGACACTTACCTAAGGTATCATGCCATGGGACTGAACCTGAAGCCATGTGGATTGGAAGCAAACTTCTCAACCACACTGCCACACCAGCACCTATTGTGTGTATAATTGTGTGTGTGTGTGTGTGTATGCATGCATGCATGTGTGTGTGTGTGTATGCATGCATGCATGTGTGTGTGTGTGTGTGTTTATGTGTGTATATGCATGTATATATATTTCTTGTATAACTTTACAAATCCATGTGGATATTAAAGTGCATGCCAGTAAGATTTTTCTCTATAATCAATTGTTATGTCATGGATCAAACTTAGATCATGACAGCAGTTGATCTAGTAAAAGATTATCTGTAGGAACTCCTACATACTAATGACCTAATCCTTAGAGCAGAGTTTGTGGATGATTTAAAATTTCTGATGCAGAAGCAGAACCTAGAATCAGGGCACCTCAGAGTAAAGTTGGCAAAGAGACAGAAATCCACTGTCACCAGGGAAATGGTAGCAGCAGAAAGGAGTACATAGGACTACATCAAGTGTATACAATGTGAAATGGGATCACAGGCTGGCTGATGGTGAATAAAATATTTGTATACAATAAATGTAAAGGTAATAATTATTAGTTAGCATAGTAGTAAAACAAATTACTTTCAAAGCTTAGAAGGCTCTACAGTAAAGTTGACAGTTTCTGTTACCCAGGCAACTTACTTAACAGTGGAGGAGGGTTCTCTGAAAGCATAATAGCCAGAAGAAAGACAGGATGGAAAAAGTTCATGAAGCTATTACATCTGTTAGCAACAAGGGGATTCTTCCTTCTTTTAATAAAGAAATGGGTATGAAATGTGGTAAGGCATTGTAACGAGACATGGACACTGAATACAAATGTGTGAAGGCTAGAAGGTAATGAAGCAAATAGGCTCCACTGGATGTGTAATGTTACATGGTACAGATGAGCTGAAGGAAAAAAAAAAGGTCTAAGAGAAATAATTTGTAGTGTGCAACATACAAAAACTGAGTTGGTATAGGCATGTGATGCACATGAAGGATAATAGATAGGTAAACAAGTGCCTGGATTTCTAAATGGAAGGGAACTGTGAAAGAGGAAGTGCAAGAAAGACACTGGCAGAAGTGGTAAAAGTTAATCTCAGGATGTTTAGCCTCACAAAACAGATGATAAAAGAATACAATACACGCCAAAGTATGAAAGATCTAATCAATCCATGTAAGCATAGAGGTATGAAAAAGTGGATTGTGAAGATGATGATGCATATATATATATATGGTGCAAAAATTATAAACATAAAAACAAAGTAAGAAAAAACAAACAGAGTGTATTAGATTTATGCTCAGAAAAAATAGAAGGAAAAGTCTTTTATGTTTTGAGCATATGATCTTCATGAGAAAGAATAGATGAGGAGAGAAAAAAGTAGAAAGAGAAAAGAACAAGTATGTCTCAATTAGATGGTCACTGCATGATGAAATGACTGGAAGTAGGGAGTGGTTGCTAGAAGCATGAGTGGCAAGGGAAAAATCTGTGAGGGGTGACTTGAGGGGTGGGTGGCAAGGTGAACAAGTGTGGGCAGGCATGTGTGTGTGTGTTGCATGTGCATGTTTATGCATGTGTATATATGTCCATATTTTCTGTTTATGTGTGTATATGAGGCAATCCAATAAGTGTGTGCATACATTGTGTGTATGAAGCTATTGTGTGCATGTATATTGTGAATGTTTATGCATGCGTGTGTGTTTGAGCATGTGCAAATATGCGTATATGTGCATACTGTATTCTGTTTGTGTGTGTGTATGAGGATGCTATGTTATATATATATATATATATATATTACATACATATATAAATGGTATGAATATATGTATGTGACTGTATTTCATATATATACATATATATATTACATACATATATAAATGGTATGAATATATGTATATGACTGTATTTCATATATATATATATGCATTACATATATATTACAATTGAAAGTGTATGTTAGTATGTTATATATATATGTGTGTGTGTGTTATACAGAAACTAAGTATAATTCAGTTTTGTCTCTTGTGACAAATAAATCAATATATGAGAAAGTAATATTTATTTGTTTTAGACATGACATTATGAAGAACATAGGACTCAAATTCAAAGACAATATAGAATGAAGCTGATTTTTGATGCTATTTCGATTTGGCCTATTTTCAATTTTCTCTGATGTTATTCAAATATATCCAACTAAAATACTTCAGTTCTCATTAACAGAATGAAAAATGCTTCAAAAATGAATAAGTTAAACACCTCATATACGTTTAACATTTCAAAATAGATATAAATGCATAAAATTCAATAATTAATTCATACAGCAGGAAATATAAAGTTGATATGACATATAAATGTATGCATAAATGTATGTATTTTGTATTCATATTTATTTGGGCACATGGTTATGCATCATTGCATAGATATATATAAGTGTGTGGTGTTGTGTATGTGTTTGTATTTTGATATACATATATGTGTGGCTTGATATGTATGTATAGGTTACAAGAGTCTGTGGTTGTGCACATGTGCGTGTGCGGTTGTTGGTTGTTGTTGCTGTTTTAGCCCCTGATCAGCAGACTTGTGATCAAAGGTATTCCATCCATGACCAATCTGTCTTTTTGTAGATCTAAGACTACATTAGCCATTGGGTCTTTCTTTTTTAAGATGTGGTAGGAGGAGATATGAAGGAATTTGGTTAGTATTTCTATGAGGAAGCATGACTGCAGAGCAGCTCCATCATTAGCTTTTTATGTGTATAGTTATCTATGTGTCATATATGTGTGCATTGCTATACAAATGTGTAAGTATACATGCATATGTATAGTTCAACATTTATGCATTGGTGTGATATGTTATGGCTATGCATGTGTGTGTGTAATTCTACATATTTGTGTGCTTATACATCATGTGTTTGTGAGTGTGATTTTACATATTGCGAGTTATACATGTGGGTATATATATCTTATGTATGTATGTGTGGTTATACACATGTGGATGTGTTATGCATTTGTGTGAGTTATTATGCATGTGTGTGAGTTATTATGCATATGTTTGAGATTATCCATGCAATAAATAAAGAAAAACTTCCTCTTATCAGCCAATCAAAATCTTAGAAAAGGAAGATGATGCCTATAGGAATGGATCTAATTTAGTCATCTTCCATTAGTCTTGTCAAGTAAAAGAGATAAAAAAAATGACATTATAGATTTTTAAATAGTGCATCTAACATCAGCCAGAATAAGAAACAACTTCACAAACCAATTAGGGAGCCTCTACATGGCTGTTACATCTGCTAGAAACATCAGCCAAATGCTCCCCAGGAAGAACATGTAGGATAAAGTAGTCCTAATTATGGAATGTTCAAAAGAACAAAGTGGTCATGCTGATTGCGTTTGATCAAAGTCAGGGTCGATTTGGAGCTTGCTGCCACCAATGGTGACAACAACAACAACAGCCACCACAACAAATATAGCTAACATATTTCTAGAGAAATATCTGCAAAAAAGTGCTTAGCTAAGAACAAAGCTCTCTATTTTATTTTGGTTGATCTGGAAAAGAGCTTTCATAGGATCCCCTCAGTCTATAGTCTGAGAAAACCAGGTATAGATGAATGTATCAGGATGTTGCACACATCATGTATTAGAGTGATCTAAGATTGGCTGTGAATTTTGTTAGAAATGAAATGCAGAGGTAAGTGTTTACAAGGATTCTGTGCTTGTTCCCCAGCTTTTTCTTGAAGCAATAACTCAAAAGTTTAAAACTAGATGTCCAAGAAAACCTTTACATTCTGATAACCTAATTTTTATTGCAGATTCTTTTGATATGTTGAAGAAAAAATCCCAAACCTCAAACAATAGTCTAGATTCCATAACAAAGATCAAAGAGATAATTAGGAGAAAATGCACAAAATCACAATGCCATCTGAAAAGTAACTTTTGCTAATATTAGAAAGGAGGTCAATGTAAACAACGGTAATACAATTGCAGTGTGATCTCTAGTTGACTGATAGAAGACCAAGATTTCAAAAGTGTTAGCTGCACAAGAATAGTAATATAGAAACATCTTGCGATAGAAGTATATTGCAACAGAAATATCCTTGAAGAAATGACCATGAATTGCTTAGTTTGCTTCATCATCATCGTCATCATCCTTTAATGTCCGTTTTTCATGCTGGCATGGGTTGGACCCATGTAGTCGATAATCTGCCTCCTACATAAGTTAATGCTAAAAGTGGTTACTACTTGAGTAGAAAGTTTATGTAATTCTGAGCAAAGAAAGCAAACACTATGGAGCATTAGGAAGAAATGAGTAACATGATGAATGTAGAGTGTATGCAAGGATGCTAGAGTAAAAAAAAAAAAAGAAGATGAGTATAAAGTTGTTGGGTGTGTAATGCCAATATATGTGAAAATACTGAACTGAGAGTGTGATTGGGAATTAAGAGTATCAGCTGATATATATATATAGGAAAGACAACAGCATTATATGGTCAGGGGATAAAATAGATAATAAATTCTGAGAGAAAACAATGACCAAGAGAATATGGCAGATCTAGGAAGAAGTAATGAAATCAGATCTTAGGCTATAAGACCTCATCAATGTGTTGACAAAGGGGTGATATGAGTGATGATGCATTGTATGGTTGTAAAGACGATTTCCAACATATGAAATGTGGAAAAAATGGGTAATATAATGATGATGATAATGTGTAGAGTTGTTGTTTAGCCTTAGGTCAACCATGAACATTTCATCTTTTGGGGTTTAGAAGTATGTCTAGAACTATTATATTGAACTACTAGAACTCCAAGACAGTTGGGTGTTATTTGGGGTATTAGTAGCTATTTTTTGCAGATCAAACAACCACATAGAGGTTCTCTTATTGAGGATGTCGGTAGTGATACCTACTGATTTACCTAATGAAAGTTTGGTTAGTCAGGTTTACTTATATTTTACTTTGGTAAAAGCTGTCTTAAAACAATTATATACCTAGTGGAATCAGAAAACAATCTATACTAATTTAATGCTATTGTTATTTAGTTCCAGATCAGAATGATCAAGCAAACCTATGATCATAAATTATTTCAGCTGTGATCCTTACAACTTTTTCCTGTGTGTTTCCTTTTGTTATAAAATGGTAAAGTGTGAATTAAAATTTGGCTGCTGTTTCTAGCAACTTGAATGACCATGTAGAGGCTCCTTTTTGTTATCATTCTTTTTTTATTTTGGGATAGAATAACATCAAAGAAAATATGCTGCTGCCACCACTGCCAACACCACCACCACTGCAACTACCAACACCACCACCAGCTCATCATCATGTCAGCTTTTCAATGCTAGCATGAGTTAGATGGGACATCAAAGCCTGATTCATTTCTTATTCAGAGTTACTGCCTCCTTGGACAAGTCAGAGATCATGTTTTGCTCATATGTTCCATTTTGGGCATGATTTCTATGGCTGGACACCTTTACTATTATCAATCACTTTATGCAATGTACCAAATGTATTTTTTGTGCCACCAGCACTATAGATGCTGTCTTGTCCTTGGTAAGACTAAACAGTCCTCTCTGCTTTACATTGTTTCCAGTCATTCAACCTACACCAAAGAAGCTGTCTCTTCCCTGATGAGAGCAAAGATAATCCCATATCTCTGTATTGTCTGCGTTTGTTTGTTCCTTTTTTCCCCCACATGATTAGGTGCATCAAGAGAGACAATTTCTATTTCATTACCAGTAGTCATGTATTGCTATCCCAATTTACATAGGCAGAGTGGTGAAGTAAAGCATGAGTGACAGCCTAGAACCAGGGTCATAGGAATGAGAGGGTGATAGAAGAAAGAGTAATAGAGTGGGTGGTGGGGAAAAAAAGTAATAGAAGAAGACCAGGGTGAAAGCAATGAGGAGATAGGAGAGAGTGATGGATGGATGTGTGTGTGTGTGTTTGTTTTGTGTGTGTTTGTTTTGTGTGTGTGTGTGTGTGTGTGTGAGAGAGAGAGAATAATAGGAGGAGCCAGAGAGAAATGAGCAGAAGAGATATAGATGAGATGATAATGGAGAAGAGAGATATAGTATTTGTAAAACAATTTTTTTTGCATTGATAATTTCAAAATCAACACTTTAAAGTTACTGACATTTTATTTTTAATAAGATACAACAACTAATAATTATAATGTTTCATGACAATACTACGCATGAGAAAAATTGATAATTGGATTTAAAATGATTTTTTTTCTTCCAATTGTTATAATACTGGTTGATAAGATAATTGTTCTTTTCTTTCCACTATTTTATATATTTTCTTTTTTCCATCTACATTTTGATGACATTTGATGTGCTGCTGCTCTTAGCAGAAAGATATTAAGAAAATAATAATAATGAATATTATAAATAGATTATAGATAAAATATTTCATTCGATGTAACAGTTGAAATGTATGAATAATAGAAGCAAGCAAGAACAAAAATATAGGAAATATAAAGTTTTAAATTCCTACATAGATTTCATCTACAAAGCATTTTTGATGAATGGTGAAAGGACAATATTGTATTTCTATAAAGATTTATTGCAAACTGAAATTTATAAAAATTATTGATAAACAATTATTATGATCATTTTTCTCTTAGGAACGTAAATGACACAAGACATAAAAAATAAATTTAACTTTAATCTTAGCCAAGGTAAAATAAAATGTTCAACAGCTTTAAATAATGATTTATTGCATTCAAACAAGATTACATATTTATAAGAGGGAGGGACATAAATGATTGATTGGCTCTCAGTATATTCCTATTAGAATGAAATACAAGGTTTGCTTTGTAAGATTTGAACTTGTAATCTAAAGGTACAATAGAATAAATATTGTGAGGTGTTTAGGCTTGTGCTTTTGTGTTTCCACCAGTTCAAAATCACACAACTGTTTCATTGGTGCATATCAGAGAATGTATTATTATTTTCCATATATATAACAATGCCACAATATAACAACTTGAGATTATTATTCAGAGCTAGGAAAATATTTTAGATCTGATCACTGAAGTGCAAGCTACATGAGAGCATTGCTCACATGTCTGGGACAGTGCTGCTGTTATACAGATTCAAACACCTCAGACCATATATCCTCAGAATGTTTATTTGCAAATGACTAATTGATACAGACTGCTTCACCAGCACAATACAACTGCTTTCTCAGCTGTTTTTTTTTCGGTCTGACACATCTACCATGACTAGATGAGAAACCACATACATAGTAACTCAACCTGCTAGAAACAGCAGCTAAGTCCCTCAAATTATGCTCTATTGTCCTTAAAATGAACATATTAGATAATGTGACCTTACATAGGTCATGTCTAAAAAAAGAAATACAAGATGGTAATGATTATGGTGCTCTTGGATTATGCCTGACCTGGAGCTGAGCAACAACAAAATCAAATATGACTACAATGCCCTCTGATTGATCAAACTGTAACTATCTCCTGCTCAGACTGCCTAGTGTACCCACTTCTCCTCCTATCATTATCCCTACTGTGTCTTGGCCCCCATCTCACTCCTACTGTTAAAATTCACATTAAACATAATGTTTTAACATTCCTTCCCAGAACTGCTCACATTTTTTATACAAGCAATAGTCTGCAAAAGTTCAAGCAAAACATAAAACCATATTGATGCCAAAGGTCATTGGTACTGCCCCTCCTTTTCTGACTAAATATTAAGAGGGGATGGGGGGGGGACCATTATCATAAAATTCCTAAAATTAAAACACTCATTCAGCTTGGTTATATTATTCAAAATTTTTTTCAAGCAGACAAACAATAGCTACTAGGTTATTCACTATCCTACAATAAAGCATATCATACTTTTCTTAAACCACTGTGGGGGAACGTGATAATTTCAATTACTTTTTATGAAACTACCATTCAGCTGCAAGAGACTTTGGTGTAAACCCACTTACATTAACTATTGTTATGGAAAGCATTATCAGTAGAGCATGAACTTAATTTTTTGTTTATTTTGGTTACTTTTTTTTTTTTTTCCTTTTTTTACACAAAACAGTCATGATTAAATAAAAATTATGAATGATAGCTAAAAACTTTTTCATTTGAATTGTCATAAAAGTAATAACATTTTATTGCAATTAATGAAAGCAACCCTGAAAACAGGAAAATAAAGATGATATACATTGCTGCTCATTTCTTGCAACACTGTTCTTTGGACTTTGAATATAGTATAATTTCAACAAGGCTTTCATCTTTTGTTTAGAAAATGTATAACTCAAAGGTACCCTTCACAAGTAAAACAATAATCAAGTTAAGTGATAATATATTTAATGCAGGGAGTATTATAAAGCTAACCAGAAATAATTATTTATAGATAAAGAAAATAATATTAGTGAATGACTAAAATAATGTTAATGTTAGTTTGTTATAAAGGAATTCAAATTTATTTAATTGACAATTCATGTTTAATACTACAATAAATTATCTAATAAATGTAATAAACTAAATGGATCATTCACTGTTGGTTGGTTTTGACAATGAGTATTTCAGTTAGTTGATCAACAGAACTACCTACTCCTTGTACTATAATGTCAGTTGTACAGTCAGTTGTCCCTACTCCATACTTTGGATAATGACTTTAATGCATGGAACACTCCCTCAGCTCATTAGTATTCTGCCTTTCACATAGGATTAACATTTTCCATCCAACTAATCAGGCATGGGAAAAGATCTTTATTAATAATAGAGTAGTATTCCACAAGTATTTGTACTCTTAATATTATTTCTAGACACAATCAGTGTGATGCAAAGTGAGAGATCATCATCATCAATTAATGTCTACTTTGGCATGGTTACTATGGCTGGATGACCTCAACATCAGCCACTTTACAGAGTGAACTGGATGCTTTTTCTGTGGCACCAGTGCTAGTGAAAATCACCTTATAACTTGCAAAGCTAAGGGCCTAAAGTGACTCCTATAACCGAGGGAGAGAGGAGAGAGTGGGTGATGATTGTAGGATGAGGGATGGTAAGTTAGAAGAGAGGATGGGGCAAGTGTGACAGACAAGATGGGAGATGGAAGAGATTAGTGGCAGGGGTTATTGAACCAAAGGTGAAATAGAATAGAAAGGTGAAAGAAAAGGTTGCATGAGGGAGAGGGTCAAGAACAGGGGTGGGGAATTAATGGCCTGAAGGCCACATGCAGCCTTTTAGGCTATTCTGTGTGGCCTTTTGAATGAATCCAAATGTTGCAGAACAATACTTTTAAGTCATTAAAGGGTTAGTTAACTTTAAAAATAACAATTATTTTTCCATTTTTTGAAGTTAGATTTTTACAAAATAATGAATAGATTTTGAAGAATATCTAACAGAAGTTTCTTGAAAGTGGCCTTATTAGATTGCAACTAACTTAATGCAGCCTCCCAATATAAAAAGATTCCCCACCTCTGGTCTAGAGCTTTCTAACATTATAAAGGGTGAATATGGACAGAAATTATGAGGGAAAGAAAATAGAAAGGAGTAATAGACAAAGGTGGAGATGAATCCTAAGAAAATCATTGATGGAAAGAGTGGGTAGAGTTTTTGACTTCATTTTGACCCAATTTCACTCAAGATTTAAGACTGTTGATCTGAGTCTACAAAAGAATACACTTTCCCAATGTGCTATACAGTGGAATTGAAACTGGGACTTCATGATTGTGAATTGAATTTCATAATTATTTTGGTCATGCCAGCAGCTGTTTATTATTATAAACTTCCTGCTATAGCTGAGCAATTTCTGATATAACAACTTTCTGTTGTGTTTGCAAGAGATTTCATTCAACTGTAACAGACACAGAGGCATATACACATTTACATTAATCATTGTTAAGGAAAGCATTATCAGTAGAGCATGAAGTTAATTTTTTATATTAAAATTTCTTTTTTTTACAAAGCAGTCAAGTTTAAAAGCATAATTTGGATACTAGCTAAAACTTTTTTCATTTGAATTCACTTAAAAATGATAGCATTTCATTGAAGTCTCTATGCAGTTGCTTGAACAGCAAGAAACAGCAGCCAAACCTCCCTTAAATCACATCATACCATCTTCCAAAAGTAAAAGAACACTTTGAAAAATATTATCCTTGATACACTATGCTTGTAAAATAAATAAATAAATAAATGAATAAATAGAAGGTCATGATTGGAATGCTTGAATCAGGTCTGGTTTGGGATTAAAAACCACAGGAACAACAAAAGAAAACAAATACACATTGTATATTGTAGTCTGAGATACACTATACCTAACAGCCTCTCCTTACCCCCCCTCCCCCCAAAAATAGCTGGACGAACATAGTTGCAATAGCTTTGATCATAGATCTGCTTGAATCAAGACTGTCTTGGGGCTAAACAACAACAAAAGAAAAGACACATCAGATAGATCCTCTATGCCTGAAAGAATATATATGCACGATGGTCATGTCCAGAACATCTCTAACTAGAGATTTGCCTTCTCAAAGTAAACAGCAGCTACAACAGTATAGGAAACAATAGATGTAAATTCATATGGTTATAATGTTAGATAATTCAGTAAAAGCTGAAAACAATGCAAAAGTATCAAGTGAATATCAATATCTCTTGCCTTACGGTAATTCTTCTGACTTTTTACATTCTGAACTCGAGATTAACTTTGCCTTTCATCCCTCCAAGGTCCAATAAAATAAAGTGCTAGTCAAGTATTAGGATCAAGGGATCGATTAATCCCCTCTCTCAAATTTCAGGGTTTTTGCTTATATTAGAAACAAATATCTCTTCTCTAACTATTAAGTAATTTGGTGTGAACCTATGCACAGATAATGTTCACCTGCAAGAATAATTATTTTATTTTACATTTATTAAATGCATTAATAAAACTCAAATTACTGAATATGTTCTTCTTAAAGAGACATTTAATATGCAAACTCATGATAAACAAAACCAAAAGCAGTTTTTAAAAATGACAAGCTAGGGTGGCATTCATCTTACACACTTAAATCATTGTTCATCCCTGATAGAAGAAAACTATGATGAAATACTGGATCATGTTAAATTTCTACCAACCACTTGAAGTTTTTCAAATTTTCTCCAGATTATTTTCAAAGAATGTAGTTCTGATGTAGTTTTTGCATGACAATGGTGAAAATCATATTCATTCTATCTAGAATTTAATAATAAAGAAGTTACAACCATTTAAAATTATGTAATTTTAACCAATCAAAAGCCTCCATTGGCAGCATATTGTTTGTGTTGATCTCCATTGTCAGGAATTGCCAAATTAGCACATACAAACCTTTATATGATCTCTTGATTTGCTAAAAATAGCAACCCAAACTTTCTTAAACTACCTTTCATAACGTCAAAAATCAAAAAGGGCAAAACACAGTGCTACAGTACCGTTTATTTCCTCACTTAAGGCTTTTTACTTGTTGGGCTTTTTACTTGTTGAATATTATTAATAATATTTAAATTAAAGTCAATCTCCATGGATGTAATCTTTTATCAAACTGACCCTCAAGAACTGTAAACAAAGTTTAAACACCAAACTTTGTTTACAATTTTAACATAAGGAAAGAGAAAGTACATTTAGTATTGTTCTGTTGTACTAAGTCATCAGCTTGTAAAACTACATTTCTTTTTAATATTCTGGTGATAATTTGTAAAACTTCAAGTGGTTGGAAGAAATTTAACAAGATCTGAAATGCTTTCCAGCTATGACTATCTTGTGTTTTGTTTATTTATCTGGAACTAATTAGTCCAATCTGGCCTTTTTTTTTTTGTATTTGGTAATGTTGTATGTGAGTTGAGGGAGATTTGGTTGTTGTTTGAGCTAACTATATGTGCTACCCACAGGATATGCAAGGCTTCATATTTACATGAAAATAAGTAAGAACTATTCCAATCTAAGACTGTGATTAATTCACAAAACAGACTCTATTTAAAAAAAGAACAAAAGACTGTAGAACAAAACTATGAGAAAATGCATTCCAGCCATGACCATCCTGAGTTTTATTTACAACTAATTGTTTAATGTAGCCTTTTTTTTTTAAGATGATTGTGTGTCACACAAAGGAGATTTGGTTGCCATCTCCAGCAGGCTGAGTTAGATGTGATATATGATATACACAGCTTGATCTCAAAGCATTATATTTATATGAAAATAAGTACAGAATCTTCCACTCCAGGACTCTGTGATTAATTCATAAAACAGAATATATCTAAAAACAGTACAAAATGAAACAGTTTCTCCTTTAATGTCAACATTAAGAAAATATCCGAGAAAGAAAGAAATTGATTGATCAAATTGAAAGACAGACAAAAAGACAAACATATAGTTAGTAAGCCAGATAGATAGATTGATAGACAGTTACCTTTTGAAAGTTATTACATTACAAAATTACAATTTATTGTGTTATTACATTACAGTATTACAATTTATAATGGATTCTCAATTGAAAGTATATTACACACACACACACACACACACACACACACACACACACGCACGCACACACACGTGCATCTTCATCCATTTATGTACATGCATACATATGTGTGTGTATATATATATATGCATACATACATAAATAGACATGTATATGCATACACACACACATATATGCATACATATATGTACATACACTCACACACACACACATATATATGCACACATACATACACATATATGCATACATACATACACATATATGCATACATACATTCACACACATATACATCTACATCTATATACATATATGCACAGGCATACATAAGTGCATGTGCATATGTATATACATATATACATTAATACAGACATATGTATATACACAAACATAGATGCATACATATATGTACACACACACACACGCATATAATTTTTATATATGATTAAAACAAAACAAAAAAAAACCCTTACAAATGAAAGACTGTCAGTTTCAGACAAACAAACACAGAGATGTTAAAATTAAATCAACAATCCAGAATGTAATATTCTTAGCTTTAGTTGTCTTCCAGAACATTTCTGTCAAAAAGGAACTGAAAGACAAGATAAAGTTGGGAAGAGATGGGTATGAAGAAAATATGATATTATTTTACAAGAAGTAATTTGATTTAAAAAAGAAAAATATTAAATAAGTGATAGGTAGCTCATTTAATCTGTTGATTTAATCTAGTGATTATATTTGACATTTTAAGCAACAGTCTTGGACAGAATAAGTAACACAGGACTTGAACCATGTGTCTATTTTTTGCTAGGTCGATATTGTTACCAATTATGCTATACAGCAATTACCATTCTTCTCAAATTAAGGTCTAAATTATTTTTGCTTTATCCATTTATTAATACTTTAAGTATTGTAACCTAAATTTGATGTTGAAATAGAAGATCTATTTCTGAGACAACTAGCTATGGGTTAAATATCATATAACCACCTGAGCCAGGATTATGTTGAAATCATGGGATACAGTAGGATGAATATGAACTATTTTGACAGATGAACTTATTGAGTCAATGGTGAATATCACTAGGTGCTAAGTGAAAGAACAGACAACAATCTGTCAATGCCAGGATCGAATAGTTCAGTTAGTAAACTATTGCTATCATCTGTAGTTGTGGCATACACAGATGAGATATTTCAACTAGTGAAAGATGAACATAACTAAAACTCAGACCAGACATTCATGCCTCAATGCTCAAGATCTGTGGCATGGAAGAGAAAAGTACAATGGGCTGGGAAAATTAACTGATCTGGATGGATGGATTTCTGAGATATGGTGTCTTTATGAAGTTTTACAATACTTGCATTTGATAACATAATATAGATTTCTAACATTGGCATGCAGTCTCAAGTTTTGGGGAAGATATAGTCAGGAAAATAGATATAAAAATGATAAGCAAACAAACACAAATATCTTTTGCAGATGTATATTGATGACAGGCATGAAATTCAATGAGAAAAACTGATAAACAGGTATTTCCAACAAAAATACTATGTGATATCTGTTCAAAGTTGCATAGAAATGCTCTCTTGGCACCTATCCCATTGTAAATACAGTGAACCAGCGAGTGGCCCATTATAAACCTGAAACCACAGTTGCTACCCTTCACAAATGCTATTTGTGGTAATAGAAGAGATACAATGTGTACTCAGCAAACTAGTCTGTTGTAGTGTGTTGATGTAAGCATGGTTTGAATGCAGCATAGAATATTTATATGTGTGACACATCCACTCTCTTAGATACATGATCAATACTCAAGTCAATGAGGAAGCCTCAACAAAGTCACTCAGTTTATTAGAAATAGTAGTTAAATCTTCCTTATGTCACACTGTACCAGCTTCAAAATATGAAAGACACATTTTGGAATGCAATTTCATTCATGTTATATACAGAAAATGACCATAAAAGGTAATTAGAAATTGTGAAGCCTTGTAGTTGTGCTCTAAGACAGTAAGATACAGTTGTTGTATAACACCAGGAGAGCCTTGACTGAGCTAAGCTATGATCCAAAATGTTCCAGCCAGGACCTTCCTGTCATTTGGGAATGTCTAGGAACACATTATCCAGTGTGTTCTTCCCTTTCTAAAGAGGGTGGTTTGAATTTCAGGCAGATTTTGTTACTACTGCTAGTAGGTTGAGTGACAACATAGAGTTACACAGACATCAGTGTTAAATGTGAACAGAGACTGCTACCAAATGTGTAAACCTAAAGGTTCACTCATGCTAACATAAAATGAAGAGAGAGAGAGAGAGAGAGAGAGAGAGAGAGAGAGAGAGAGAGAGAGAGAGAGAGAGAGAGAGAGAGAGAGAGAGAGCTATGCATATCTGATATGTTAGAGTGGTTAGACTGAAATGTTTCAATTTAGATGAGAGATGGGTAGTTCCTGTCTAAAACCAGACAAACTTTCCAGAAGATTCAGTTAAATGATTTGCTGTTGGCAAGAAAAGCAATGCAGCTTTCAATGACAATGCCTCTAAAGTGTCAGTAGATCTGCTGTAAAAAGTAGCCATATCTCTCTCAAATCATACCCTTGAAAAGAATGCCTTTGTTCAAAGTTCTGTATGACCAGGACTGCCCTGGGTTCAAACAACAACAGCAGTAACTTATCTTTCACTATAATTTTCAAAAGCAAGAAAACATCGCTGAGTAATATAAAAAAGAAAACTATGTTTTCTAGTTCCAGTGTCTGTAAAAATTTGGATGTTTTCAGACAGAGAACTGTACAAAGAACTTAAAGATTTCCAATCTGAATCATAAGTACAATCATCTTTATGGTATCGATGAAATAAGAAGTATATTATAATTATGCAATTTGGCCAAATAATCAGGTATGGAAATAATGCTTACACTTCTCCAAGTAGGTGAAAGATACAACATTAATAAGTGACTTTTCCCTCATTTTTTTTCCAGAAAAAATAACAATATCTATAAGCTAAAAACAAGGCAAGATAGAAAATAAAAATATAAATTGTTATGAAGATATTGAGGCAAAATCAAATTCAAATGATTTGTTTTATTTCAAAGAAAAACCATTCAAATTATTTCTACTTTTCTAAATTTTATTTTTATTTATTTATATTTTTTTTCTTCTCAAAAGCATCATCAATGTTGAAAACATTGCTTGCATTATAATATGATCTAACCCCAATATTATTATGAGGGGAAAAGAAGAAACAAATGAATATAGCTATTTTCTAATATTGCAGCAAGAGATAATGAGTGGTTTCAACGTTTTTACAATGAATCAATGCTTGCCTTTCAATTACTAGACATTTCATAAAATACCATTTCATAAATCATGGAACTCCAAAGACTGCTAACATATGACATAACAGCCAGATGTTAAAACTTTCTAAGATAGGTGCTTACATAATTGAATATTGATTCTAACTAATCACATGAAAAACAGAATCAATTGGCCTGGAATGGCTAAAATGTTTATTTGCAATGAATGCATAAATACTCTGTTACATTGATTTCAAACTGATTATCAATTTGGTTATGATAGGCTCACATTTTTTTCTTTTGTCTTTTTTTTTTGTTTTGTTTTTACATTATCAGAGCTATTATAAATATAGTTCATTTAAAAATAAATTAACAGTTAAAAATCAGATAGACAAAACGAGATATTTAATAAGAGAAAAATAATTTGAAAAACCAAAAAAAAAAAAAAGTAGCAATAAAATTTGAAATAATCAAAAAAATATATGCAAGATGAAAATATAGACAGAACTGAATCTTAGCAATCTGAGAAAATAATATCAAATTCAAATTAAGTAGAAATCAAGTATGTATTAATTATCCAATATTTTTATATCTACAGTTGTTATTATTTAATCTCAAATAGACCCTGATTACACAAACCCATGGCTATTTTTTAAGTTATGATGTGAGGGAGATTTGACTATTATATCTAACAGGCACAGGCATAGCTGTGTGGTAAGAAACTTGCTTCCCAACCACATAGTTCCGGGTTCAGTCCCACTGTGTGGCACCTTGCGAGAGTGTCTTCTACTTTAACCTTGGACCGACCAAAGCCTTGTGAGTGGATTTGGTAGACAGAAACTGAAAGAAGGCCATCATATATGCGTGTGTGTGTGTGTGTGTTTGTCCACCATTATCACTTACTTGATAACCGGTGCTGGTGTGTTTATGTCTCTGTAATTTAGCAGTTCGGCAAAGGATACCTGACTTAAAAAGAAAATAAGTATTGGGGTGATTTGTTTATCTAAAATTCCTCAAGGTGTGCCCCAGCATCACCGCAGTCTACTGACTGAAACAAGTAAAAGATAAAAAAAAGAAAAGAATAAAAGCAGGCTAACTGACGAAGAAGAGACTCCCTCTTGGTTCTTTATCATTGCAATATTAGCAATTTAGCCCCAAGTCAGACATGATTTAACAGATCTATAATCAAAAGCAACTGTGACCATCCAGTTTTTCTCATTCAACAGTGTGCAGTTAGGCATATATTATCCAAATTATTCTTTCTTTTTTAGGATAGTAGGTGTTGTTTAATAAAAGATTTGGCTGTTATTACTAGCAAGTCCAATGACTACACAGAGGCTCACTTATTGGCTGTTTGTCATGAGAGAGTTTCCTCAGGATTGCAATAGGACTCCTGTTTTGATTTGTTCCTGATGTATAGCAAGTTATGTTAGTTCAGGATAGACTACTTTTTAAGAAAGATAAAAAGCTGGAGAAGGAACTTTTTCAACAATATCATCAGCAGTGTTGATGACACTGAGGTGCATTGAGATAACATTCTCAAAATAGTTAAGTTGTATTTATTGTTGCAATCTCATTAGTGTTGGTGTTATGAGAAAAAGTACCCAGTGTACTCTGTAAAATGATTGACATTAGGAAGGACATCAGATTACAGAAACCAATCTAATGCAAAGATTGAAGCTCAACACGATTGTTATATCCACATCATCATCATCATCATGTTTTACCCATGCCAGCATGGAAGACTGATATAAAATGATGATGATGATGCACTATACAAGTTTAGTTTTTCTACATAATGAATACATAAAGCTCAAAGGACTTACACAAAGAAGGCTGTTAATTGTTCTTTTCATTGTCTTTTTTTTTTATCCCAGATCACTGAAGATCTGTTTTTTTTTAAATTTATTCCTGGTTGTTTCCTACCACATCAGCTCTGATCAAACAGATCTAGGACAAAAGGTATTCCAGCTACGACTATCCTATCTCTTTTCAAATAATTACTACTTGAGGCTAAATTATCCAATGCATCCTTTTAAAGATAGTTGTGTGAAGCTTGAGGGAGATTTGTCTTCTGTTTCTAGCAAGTTAAACATCCAAGTAGAAGCTACTTTGTCAGTCTTCACTTATAGAAGTAGCTATTTAGCCCCAGGTCAGCCTTAATTGAGTAAGTGTTTGATAAAAACACCTCAGTCTACCATTCCATCTTTATTTCAGCCACATTACATTTAAAACTACAATCTCCAATGTGTGGTCTGTTTTTAAAGATGAAAGGATGGCATTAGTGAGATTTTGTTGCTATAGCTAGCAGAAAAAAAAGAAGCATTACAGATTCCTTTCTTGGGTTACAAAACATGTTACTAATTGATAAGTGGGGTTTTATTTTCTCCTGTCGTATGCGTGTGTGTAGAGATCAAATCAAATCAAATCAA
>JAOPUL010001697.1:3101614-3111649 GCA_027564515.1 Octopus rubescens | reverse complement strand
TTCTAACATAGCCTCAGGTTGACCAAAGCCTTGTGAGTGGATTTGGTAGATAAAAACTGAAAGAAGCTCGGTGTATACCTTCTAACATAGCCTCAGGTTGACCAAAGCCTTGTGAGTGGATTTGGTAGATAAAAACTGAAAGAAGCTCGGTGTATACCTTCTAACATAGCCTCAGGTTGACCAAAGCCTTGTGAGTGGATTTGGTAGATAAAAACTGAAAGAAGCTCGGTGTATATGAGTGTGTGTGTGTGTGTAAGTTGATTGCTGTAATCTCTTGTCAATGGTATATCATGAGACATCATTTTATTGAGTTGAGGATAACAGATATGAATGGGTGGGTCTTGGTGCTGATATACACAAATGAATAGACAGGTCAGGTGAGGAGAGAGAGAGAGAGGAAGAGAGAGACAGAGGGAGAGAGAGAGAAAGAGAGAGAGAGACATAGACACGGTTTCATTGCCTTGATATCATGTAATTGTTTTAAGTGAGTGTCACTATCATGCAACCGGTGTCATTCATTTCCAATCTTCAATCAAAACATGTCTGGTCGTAGAGAAATATTACCTTATTTGCTAACAGGTGAGGGTTGCTGACAGGAAAGGCATCCAGCCATAGAAAATCGGCTTCAATAAATTCTGTCCAATCCATGCAAGCATGGAGAAGTGGATATTATAATGATGATGAGGTGGAGGAGGAACCATTTTATAACTTCTTTCTATGCTGTCATGGGCTAGATGGGTAATTACTGTCTGAGCTAATTGTTAATTGGAGTTACTGCCTTCCTGGATGGGTCAGAGGTCATATTTTACTCCTATGTTTCATTTTTGGTGTGGTTTCTATCACTGAATGTCCCTAATTAATACAAGCCACTTTATAGAGTGTAATAGGTGCATTTTATTGAGGCACTACCACTAGAGATGTTGCCTTGTCCTCAGCAGTTCAAAATAGTCTTCTCTACTTTATGTTGTTTCTATTCACTTAAGGCAGCATCACTGATATAGTGAATAGAAGAGTAAGAGATAAAGGAGAGAGAACTTGGGTGAGGTGAGTATGTGTGGGTGGGTGTACCTTTACTTTTTTCTAAACATTTTTCTATTTACATAAGTCATTACATATACACAAGTTGGTTTAATTTTGATTAAAACTTGTATATATTAGTAAGTAGAAAATCAAGATGTCGATATCAATACTGTAAAGCATAAGAGTATCACACTTACAAAATAAATATCAATTATACCTGGGTGAAAACTAATGTATTAGAAATATTACAATTGAATGTATTTGGTGAGGTTTGATCCCATGGCCTATTTATGCTGTGTAAGTTCATTGCTGTAATCTCTTGTCAATGGTATATCATGAGACATCATTTCATTGAGTTGAGGATAACAGATATGAATGGGTGGTCTTGGTGCTGATAGAGAGAGAGAGAGAGAGAGAGAGAGAGAGAGAGAGAGAGAGACAGAGAGAGAGAGACAAGGATATGGAGATAAATGGAGACATAAACAAATAAAAAAATATCTTTCTATCTATGTATTAGTAGATAGACTTATCTATATTTGTACAGACAGAAGACAAACAGGCAGAGAAATAGAGAGATAGATAGATATTCTATTTGGCGGTCATTACAAAAACATATCAAACAAAAGTAGATTTTTCCTGGAAAATGGTATATAATATTGAACAGAAATTTGAATGTCTTCATGATTTTTAATAAAACAAAGTTTTATTGTTTTTTCTTTTCACTTATAATATTTCAATGTTAGAGACCTTTTTTCATATAACTCAGTGGAACACAAAAAAAATATAAAACACTAAAAGATTAAAACTGCTGGCTGTCAAGGCAGAGCTGAATGTATTCGAACTGAATGTGATGTATTGAGATTCCTACCAGTCTGCTGTCAGATTTTTTTTTGTTTCACCGTATTATTTGATAAAGGTGTCTAAAGATCGAAATATGACAAAGAAAGAAAATATAACAACACTCTCATTTTATTAAAAATCGCATTGTCATGGCGTTCAAATTTCTGTTCAATTTCATACATCCCAATACTTCAAGAATTTCTCACAAACCAATTTAAAAACCACTTTGCATCTAGCTGGGATGAAAGTGAGAAAAGATTTTCAAGGATTCAGTCGGCTGACTGTTATTAGCATATCAGAGAAGAAGAATTTGAAAAGAAGAAATTGTCATTTGCCAGCTTTCAATACTAACATTTATTACAAAGTTGTACGAGTTTGGCTGTGCCTTTTGTGTTTCACCAAAACAGTAGATTGTGTATAATGGAATGCTGGTACATCAAACTGGCCAGAATCACTATATATAATTTCAGTTCAAACATATTTATATATACCTCAACTGTTGGTGATTTAATTTTTTGAGCCTCCCTCTGTCTTTTTTATTTTTAATATTATATTTTGTTCTTCCATATAATTTAACTCTTCAAATGATAATATAAAAAACAAAAAATCCTTTGTTTTTATTAAAAAACACATTGTTATGGTATTCAAATTTCTGTATTCTTTGCAATGCTTTGAGAACATCTCAGAAGCTAATTTAAAAAAAGTTAAAAAATATATTAGTGTATATAATTGATTGGAAAAAAATAAAGAAAATTAGTTTAGAAGTAACATGGGGGATGATATGTTGTACAGAAATCCTGAATGATTGAAATACTTACAGAATACAAGATGAATAATGTTCTGAAATTAAGCTGTCTTTGAGAACTTTCTCACATTAATTAAAGAAATGAGCTATGTCGTCACTCAAGTTGCTAGAAATAGCAGCCAAGTCAAATGTTTCCAAGCCAAATCCATCAAGTCAAATGTTTCCAAAAAATAAGACAACATTGGATAACGTAGTCTAAAGTATATGGAAGTCGGTCTTCACTTGGTCAAATTATTAAAAATAGCAACTAAATTGATCTCAAACCACACATTATTATCTTTAAAAACAAAGGGATACATTCGATAATGTACTCTGTGATAAGCTATGCTGGAATTAAAATGGTATTGTCATAGCTGTAATCTCTTTTATCCAAAAATTATTCAATCGTGACTGATGTGGGGCTAAGCAACACATACATTAACACAGATGTCACAACATGGTCATTCAACCAGCTAAAAATAGAAGCCAAATCTCAACTTGAAATGTTAACAAAAAAAGGATAAAGTATGCTGGACAATGCAGTACAAAAGTTCTTCAAGTGGTCACACAACCAGCTAGAATGCTAGAAATAGCAGCCAGATTAATCTCAAATAACATCACCATTCTAAAAAGGTGAAAGGATACATTTTTTTACTCTTTTACTTGTTTCAGTCATTGGACTGCAGCCACGCTAGGGCTCTACCTTGAATGGTTTATTCAAACAAATTGATCCCAGTGTTTATTTTTTTCTTTTGGTCTCTGTTGTCCAGCTGCTAAATTACAGGGATATAAATAAACAAACACGGGTTGTCAAGCAGTGTAGGGACAAATACACAAACATGCACACACATACATATGGCATATATGATGAGCTTCCACAATTTCCATCTACCAAATTCACTCCCAGGCATTGGTCTGTCTGGAGCTAGAGTAGAAAACACCAAAAACACTCAAGGTGCTGTGCAGTTGATCTGAACTCAAAACCACGTGGTTGTAAAAATAATCACACAGCCATACCTGCATTCTAATGTTGGATAATATTTTTGTTTATATCATAAATCTTATAAATCTTTCAACTTAGAAAAGTCTTTTTGTAAAGTAATTTTTAAGTCCAAAATTATATATATATATATATATATAGGTTCAGGTGTGGCTGTGTGGTAAGAAGCTTGCACTGCATGGCACCTTGGGCAAGTGTCTTCTACTATAGCCTCGGGCAGACCAAAGCCTCGTGAGTGGATTTGGTAGACGGAAACTGAAAGAAGTCCATCGTATATATGTATATATGTACATATATATGTATATATCTATGTGTCTGTGTCTTCGTTTGTCCCCCACCACCACTTGACAACCGGCATTGGTGTGTCTATGTACCCGTAATCTAGCAGTTCCGCAAAAGAGACCAATAGAATAAGTACTAGGCTTAAAAAAAAGTGAGTTCTGGGGTTGATTTGTTCAGCTAAAATCCTTCAAGGCAGTGCCCCAGCATGGCCTCAGTCAAATGACTGAAACAAGTAAAAGATAAAAGATATATATATATTACACATACATTACTTCTTTGCATTAAGGTTTTCTTATACCTATATTTCTATTAAAGAACAATGTTCTAAAATACCACCAAATACTTTAGTTTACCAATTCACACAAAGCCACTTTCTTGGCGGTATCTATCAGTTATTTTTATTCAACTTTCAACATTTTTGGAAAATGAAAAAGTAAGTTTTGAACTTTGATCAGTTAACGAACATTTGGATTGATGCCATAAAATGCCATCAACATCAATGCTATTAGACTAGAAGAAAAATTTTCATTTACCCTTTGGGGCCAGACATGAAAAGTTGTTTAAAATAATGCTCTTTTGTAAAAGACTTTTTAAGGTGAAAATTTAAGATATTGAAAAGATTATTTCTTTGCATTGTTAAAGCATCCTTATATCTATATTTCTATTTAAAAAGCTGCTTCTAAAATAGCTTATATATTTCTGTTTATATATATATTTATATACATCTGTTCATACATACATATATGAGTATGTGTATAGGTGGCTGTGTGAGATTTTATTTCTGGTGGTAAGAAGAGAAAACCTGGCTTGAATACTTGCAGCAGACTGAACTCCATTAAAGGCACCCAATGATCTGGTGGTGTTGGTGTTAAATTAGACAATAGATTAACTACCACTCAAAAACAGGAAGCATCCCTCTAGTAGTTCTCCCCACAGCTCTATCAATTTTCTTTCACATGAATTTGATGTTTGAGCAGGTCTGTAAGAGCAGAAATTTGCTAGTATTTTTACTTGGAATCCAGAGAGCCAATGAAGGTGGGAGCTGTGACTAGAAAAAACATTGTCCTGGGTCCCAGAAGTAGCTTTGTATGTCTGGCCAAATTTCTCTCACAGACCCCTAAATCTGAAGTTATAGTAAAATACCCTAGCTTAAGCTGCAGCACAATAGGATTGAGATCAAAACGTTGGGGAAAAAATGAATAAACTTGTGTTTTATAACATAGATACCTTGTATGGTCTTTTTCTGCCCAAGTTACACAAACGATCCTTTGTTATTCTCAATACGAGAAATGCAGTGAAGCAGTCATTGGCCAATGGGAACTTAAAACAAACAAAATTAAATACACCTGATAATCAAAACTAGAGTGTGAACTCTAAGCAAAGTGATTAGTGAACTTTAGTCTGTAGCTGACCATAGAGCAGGAGGAAGACACACTACCAGCTAAAGATCCACTTATCAATTATAAAGTGCAACCGATGAGTGGAATAAGAACTTGTTCTTACTCCTAATTTCTTTGTATATAAAGCTAAGAATGTTGGGAGCCATTTTTTAGGCCAAGGATACAACATTGCACCATTAACAGGATATGAATCACTGGTTGATTGGTAAACAGTAAGATCCGAGAAAACTAATGAATGTCTGCGTTGGCAAATAATCAGTAGTAATACTTTAAAAGTGGAATAAATTAGTTTGTCCCAATCTATCTACTCAGTACCATGAGAAAACATTTTCATAAGCTAGACAGACCTACCTAAAATATTAATCATTTACTCTTCTTCCCAACAAATGAATCTATTCCTATTCAATCAGTTATGTTTATTTTTGATTGTTCTAACCATCATATATTTGTTGATTTGTTTTACATCATATCAATGTCATTCTAATATTAGTACTTGCTGGAATATTGAAGTTGAGATTTAGACAAACTGTCCCTAGCATCACTTTGTTTTTACCTAAAAAGTTGTGAGTGAATAGGGCTGGATAACAGAACAATAAAATATTAACATGCATTTGTATATGTGAACATGTGGTGTTAGGCATGGCCAAGTGGTTGCGAAGTTTGCTTTGAAATTATGAGGCCCTGAATTCAATCTATTTCCTGAGAAAACATAGCTTGGATTTGACTCAAGCCTTGTGAATAAAATTAGATATATGGAACTGTAAGGTTTTAGTTCTTTCCATGTGAACTATGCCTGTAGGTCAGACATTGTTTCACTTACAGTGTACCTATAAGTCCATTGCATGGACTTAGAGGTGCCGGTACAGAGCTTGTACAGACTTAAAAGTACAAGTACACTGTTTGATGTACATCACACACTGTCATGCTAATTCTATCTGAGTGTAGCATTAAGAGTACAAGTGTATGTGGAATACTCAACCACGTATGTATTAATACAATCAGTAGGTAGTTCAGTTGATCAAATAACAACATTCAATAGCTAAATGACAAAAAATATTTTACTTTACATGTGTATACGTAGAATTATATATGCATGTGTAGATGTGGGTAGGTGCTAGATCATGCTAATTTCAAGTCTGTTACTAAAACAAGATTACATAATGCCTGAATTAAACTGTGAACCACAGACACAACAGGAAGTCTTCCACTTTTTAGTGAAACCACACAAGAGTTTTGAAATATCATTACCAGGAAGAAATAATCTTTTGAAGACAAAGTGTGAAAACATGTCTCAAGAATAATTTTTTGGTATTTCAGAAAATTCATGTGGATTTTGTTGAATAACTTATGCCAGTCTTGAACAAAGAGACATATGACATAAGAAGAGACATATTACATAAAGAAGCAAAAGTTTAACAGCAACTCAAAAGTTCAGATGTAAGGCACCAGATTTACCATGATTCATTTTGTGTAAAACCACATAATGAATGGTTGTCATTTTGCACCTCCTTCACTTCACTGGAGAAGTTTTGTTCATGTTCCATCTAGTCTGTTGCTCAGTCTGTGTTAACATGTTTATTATGATTACAGAGAACGCAAGCAAAAATAGATTTTGTCAATACTAAGTTATTTTCTTAATAAAACTAAAGCATGTTTGGAGCTGTGTCTCATACATGCCAGACAGAATAATAAAATTTTCTACTAGTGTACAGTATTGTACAATTATTTAGTGATTCTTGCATCACTACTTTGACAAATGCAGTGAACTTCATGCTTTGTTAAAAAGATCTAAGTTCAAAACATGCCCTGTGTTCTCTCTCATATTTGCTGGAAAAATTAAAATAATATTAGTAATTGCCTTTTCTGCACCAAATAACTATTTCTAGTTAATTTTTAAAAAATTCTCTTTGCATTAAATATCCTAACACTCATTTAAATTCTGTTTTCCATAGTGGATGTAATTACAGAATGAGATGTCATCTCATAAATAAATTTATTCTCCAAAAATATGCAGGTGCAGGCATGGCTGTTTGGTAGGAAGTTTGGTTCCCAATCACATGGTTCCGGGTTCAGAGCCACTACATGGCACCTTGGGCAAGTGTCTTTCACTATAGTTTCAGGCCAACCAAAACGTTGTGAGTGGATTTGGTAGACATAAATTGAAAGAAGCCCATTGTGTGTGTATGTATATATATATGTTTGTGTGTGTGTGTGTGTGTGTGTGTGTCTTTGTGTCTCCCACCACTACTTGACACCGATGTTGGTGTGTTTACGTCTCTGTAACTTAGCTAACTTAGTGGTTCAGCAAAAAAGACTGATAGAATAAGTACCAGGCTTTAAAAAATAAAATAAGAACTTGGGTCGAGTTGTTCGGCTAAAATTCCCTAGGGTGGGGACTGAAACAAGTAAAAGATAAAAAATCTCTATTTCAAATCACACCCTACCAATTGTAACAGTTTACAAATCTTCTACACCATGCTTGCTGCATCATAAGAATATACTCCTAGTAATCTCAATCTAAATATTTTATATTCAAAAGAAATATAGATTTGCAATTATGTACACCCAAAATAAGTTATCTTCATAAATGCATTACTTAGAGATGCTATCTTGATGAAAAAAACAACAGTTAGGTTAGTATTAAAGCATAACTTTGAAAGACAAGATCAGGAATACCATCATCCTAGAGAAAACTATCTTCCTAGCATGGAAGAACTATTGGTGCAGAAAAACTTCCAGTGGCTTAGGCATGTTCAGATATTGAAGACAACTTAGCTGTTGAGACAAGTACTCTATTCACTGTTGGCTAATGGTGGAAGAAATTAAGGCAGATATTGACTGAGATACAAGGATGTGGTCAAATACAAAATAAAGAGAATAAATATTGATACCCACAGCTGGATCACAGTAGCTCATAACAGAAGCCTGTGGAGGAGAGAATTCTACTTCTGATATGGTGCATCATGGCTTTACATATGGACTATCATTATTCTCATGCCTGTGCCATATAAATGCACTCATGTAATGCCATGTTAAAAGCACCCAGCACACAGTAAAGTGGTTGGCGTTAGGAAGGGCTCCAGCTGTAGAAACCAAACCAAATTAGACTGGAACCTGGCACAGCTCTCCAGCTTGCCAACTCCTGTTGAACCATCCAACCTATGCCAGCAAGGTGTTCAAGGATGATGATGATGATGATGATGATGATGATGATGATTATTGATATCAATGGTCAACCTATCATCTTATATTTTTATCTTTCATTGGTTTTAGTAATAGGAATATGGCCAAGCTGGAGCACCTCCTTGAAATTTAGTCGAATAAATCAATCCAAATACTTATCTTTCTTTTTCAAGTCTGGTGCTTATTCTATCAGTCTCTTATGCCAAACTGCTAAGTTATGGAAACATAAACAAACCAACACAAGTAGTAGAAGGGGGAACAAACTAAAACACACATATATAAATATATGATGGGCTTCAACACAGTTTCCATCTACCAAATTCACTCACAAGGCACTAGTTAGGCTGAGGCTATAGTAGAAGACCCTTGCTCAAGGTGAAGACCAGTGCTAAACCCAAAACCATGTGGTTGCAAAACAAACTTCTCAACCACACAGCCATACCCATACCTATTATGATAATTTAAGAGAATGCCAGTGAGCTAACATTGACATGCTATCACCTGTGTTGGTATTTTGAGATATTTTCATGTCATTACAGAACAGATTCACTTTCTGGCTAGCATTTTTTTATGGTAACCCATGAGTTGTGGTATAGTCTGCACTTTTCCCACCATAATCTCAGAAGCCTTTCACTAAGGACAGAGACACTCTAGTCTCTCTGACACAGCCACAAACAGAAGAAAAATAAAAAATGATTGAGTTAAACAAGAAAACATCAGTGCAGTTGTTCAGCCTGCTAGAAATAGCAGTCAAATCTCTGTCAAATTACACTCCAGTGTATTTTTTTTTTTTTATGGACAAACAGATAATGCAAGCTGAGACAAATCATGTTTGAAAATATGTCATGATGAGAATACTTTTGATTATGCACTTGCTTGATCAGGGTTGACTTAGTACAGACCTGGGACTAAACAACAACAACAAGCAACTCAATGTAAATGTCTTTTATTCTGAGAATTCATTTTTGTTTTATAAGATATTTAAAATATGCATATTTTTCATAATGTTGAATGCTTGACAGTTATAAATGTGTGATAACCTTACAAGCTGAAGTAATCATGACTGTTGAGTAGCAACGTCCATAAGTTCTTAATTTTAGTAGACCAAGTGTCATTTTAGCTGTGCATTTTAAGATAGGGGTGATTCAGTGGAGATTTTGGCTGCTTTTATGACCAGGTTCTTGATCCAAGTGGTGGGGATTATGATTGAAAGACTTCCAAATATGAATAACCTGTTTTTAAAATGTGATTTAAGGGAGATTAACTTCTATTACTAGCAGATTGAACAATCAAGTAGAAACTACATCATTGCTGTAGTTGATGCCTTGTTGTAGTAGTTTATCCTCAAGTCCACCTGACCAAGCAGTCCTACAAGGAAGAGAAATCCAGCTGAAACTATCTTGCCTTTTTTTTTTTAAATAAGAGCGAATGGGGTACGTTGGTATGGGTATGTGCTGAGGAGGGATGGCGAGCATGTTTTGAGAAGGGCTTTTGAGTTCGAGGTGGGTGGTTCAAGGAGGAGGGGA
>JAOPUL010001697.1:3046422-3057605 GCA_027564515.1 Octopus rubescens | reverse complement strand
CCACGCAGTGGGACTGAACCCGGAACCATGGGGTTGGGAAGCAAGCTTCTTGCCACACAGCCATGCCTGCACCTATAATATGTGATATGATATATATATATAGATGTGATATGATATGATATATAGATGTGATATGATTTGATTGATATATATATATATATATATACATACATACATACATACAGAAAGAGAGAGAGAGAGAGAGAGAGAGAGAAAGAGAGAGGGAGAAAGAGAATTCAAATTGCAGAGGAGCGAAGAAATGGAACAAAAATAAAATATTAAGACCTTAGGTTGATTTTAAACTGTCATTGAGCTTCATTATTTCAATATATTATTTTTTATAACAACAACAATAAAATATTATTATGACTTATGATTTCTAGTGAAAGAACAATACCTCAAATTATGATTTCTATTCAGATTTTCTGCATCTACTGCACACCTCTCTTACATGCAGCCTCACATTCCTTGCAGATTTCATACCACCTGCCTTTTGCATACAATAAGAAACCAATAAAAGTAATAGCTACCTTAACTTTTCAGCATGTTCCTTACATTAGCTATAATCCTCCTATTGTAATCATTTCCAGAACTAATTAGATCAACTATGTAACAGAATGCTTATTCTCCATGACAGTGCCTAGAATCTTATTCTTGTCTAGGAAATAACTTATATAGCTTAAATAAAGCCAGATTAAATGATGATGTTATTTTTGTATATGACACACAAGTGACGTAAAGCTTTAAATAATCATATTAAGACTTAGGCAGTTCCATGTGAGAACAGCAAAGTATGGAAGTATACAAACCTAGCTAAACTTCCTTACATATTACACTGAGAACTAATTACCAGATTCTTAATCTTCCACACTCATTAATTATACTATATCCATCTGTACTGATGATGCATTATCACTTTCACAATTCAACTCTGGTTCCACTAAGTTATGATCATTTTATTGAATCTCTCCACTCTATCAATCAGTATTAATCATGTTTACTCCATTTCAAATGATGCAACCCATCACTCTTCCTATTAGTTTGAATAAAAACCACCTATTTATAGATTTATAGAAGCAATAATTTCTGTTATCCTTTACATCTTCCATCAATGGGGATTTTACTGCATTCCCCAATGAAAATTTATGAATCTGGAAGCAAAAACATTTTTCAGGCAATTAACTACATTACTTACCTCCACAACTGATTAATAAAACTTCAATTTATAACAAATATTTTCCAACACATATTCACCCCCAACTACATGCCCAGATCATTAACTTTTTTTCTTTTTTAAAGAATATAGTATATCCAAGACTATCTTATCTTTCACAACACGTCTCCTTTCATTTTTAAAATGACAGAGTATGATATGAAGTTGGGACGCCTTTGACCATAGTTCTGTTTAATCAAGGGTGACTCAAGATTAAATGATATGGATATGACGTGAATTAAGAGCAATATTAATAGGAGAGCAAGAGCTATCTGAATATCATATGAGTGATATATAGTATAGTATGGGTGATATAAAATACTCTGAAACGGGATATATGATATGGGTGATATGAATATGACATTAAATGATATGAATATAAAATATTTTATAGGAATATGGTACGGAGTGATAGGAATAAACACAACTACAGAAATTTAGATTTGGTTCAGTTTTTCTGATTTCTTAGTATTATAATAGGTTGATTTGTTAACCATATTAAACATATCAGCTCTTTACATAATACATAACTATTTCATTGTGAACATGTATTGATATCTAGAGCAGTAATTTAATTGGTTGTTTTAATTGAAGCTGATGTTTCTGAAAGTCTGTTACTAAGAAATATATGATACAACAAAACAGGCAGATGATAACTGATAAAAATGTTCCTTATTGATTAACTTCATTTATTTATTTATTTATTTACCAATTATTATTATTATTACTTTACACAAACACTTTGATCCTAGGTTCTCAAATATTATTCAAAACTAATGTTATATATCAGAAACAGTTATTGCTTATACAGATGCAGTATCAACATGTTTGTTTATCCAGCAATACTACTATTACTAGTCAAGTAAATTTAATAACAGAATAATTCAATTGTTATATTTATATTTGATTTAATTATTTGCTGTTTTATTATAGCTCACAACTGCTTGGTTGTTTGCAATAGCTATTATACAAACCCTTTCCTTACACCCCTTTTCTAATAATGATTTCTAGATTCAATGTAGAAATTTTAGCATTCAAAACATTACCTTTTAACATTTTCCCCCCTTACAAAACAATTTTATAATTCCATTTGAATTAAATCCAATTAATGTAGGAACAAACCGTTAACTCTTATATCAAAACAATTTCACATAATTAAATCTCCAAAACTAACCAAAGATTCTAGAACTATGCTTTTCTGTAAGAGCTTTGATCGAAAGAAATATTATCAACACATTTTGAAAACTTCTGATTACAAACTTGTTTGGAAATACAAGCCACAAATTAAGCCAGAAGTCTCCTTGTATTACTGTAATAATAGTTTCATTTTTAGCTATATTTAAATACATGGCTAACCAAATATTTTTGTCAGTTTTTGTTTCATAAGGTATAAAGACTATGATAATTAAGGATTTCTGAGCCTATTATGGTATTAATTTACCCCAAAGCGGAAGTGTCAATATGTGTGCTTAACCTACTAGAAATAGCAATCAAATCCCATCATACTGTTTTAGTAAAAGTGAAGGACACTTTGGATAATGCAGTCCTAGATGGAATATGCTCGAGAGAAAAACAAAAAAACATGGGATGGTGACTTCTGGAATGCTTTTTCTCATGACGCAAGGTTCAAAGAGCTGCAAAGGACCCATCTAAATGGTCCTGAATTTTAGAAGACTTATATTTCACCTGAGAAGATGAATGTTAATAATAATATTAATAATGGTTCAAACTTTTGGCACAACGCTAGCAATTTTAGGGGGTAGGGGTCAGAGTAAGTTGATTACATTAACTCCAGTGTTCAACTGGTACTTATTTTATTGACCCCAAGATTTGAACACATAATGTAAAGAGTCAGAAGAAATATTGGTAAATATTTTGTCTGACATGCTAACGATTCTGCCAGCTTGCCACCTTAAATGATTTCAAATTTTGGCACAAGACCAACAATTTTATGGGGAGGGGATAAGTCGATTACATTGGCCCTCAGTACTTGACTTGCATTTTATTTTATCAAATGTGATAAGTGGAAAGAAAATGTTGATCTTGGTAGGATTTGTACTTGGAATGTAAAAAGCTAGAAAAGTACAACAAGGTATTATTTTCTGATGTTCAAATAATAAAAATAATCTTAAGAATGATTCTGGAACTAAGCTTTTCTCTAACAGCTTTGATTAAAATAAATTTATTGCCAACACATTTTGAAAACTTATAATAGGTCTGTTTGGATATACAAATCCCAAATTATAACCAAATAGAACTACTATTTGTTTAGTGAGCTGTTAATAGTCTCTACATGATCGCTCAACCCGATAGAGGTTACTACCAAATCTGACTTCAAATCATTCCCAACCATTTAAAATAAGGACACATTAAATGATATAGTCCTAGATAACACATAAAAAAACCTGGGCTAAATGATAACTTCACATTGTGAGAAATGTTTTCAAACAGTTATAAACTCAAACACTTAAATTCAATTTTTAATAAATTCAATAGTTTAAGTATGATAGTTTTTGAAGCTTGCAGGCATTGATGTGTGGTTAAGAAGCTTATTTTGTAACTACATACTTTGGAGTTCATTCCACTGCATGGCATCTTAAGCAAGTGTCTTCTTCTATAACGCCTGGTTGATCAATGCCTTATGAGTGAATTTGATAGATGGAAACTGTGTGGAAGCCTGTAATATGTGTGTGCATGCATGTGTATATGTCTTTGTGCTTGTCCCCCCACCACGCTTGACAAGTGGTGTTGGCTTGTTTACATTCCTCCCACTTTGTGGATTGGTAAAAGAGATCAATAGTATAAATACCAGGGTCGATATGCTTGACTAACCCTTCAAGGTTGTGCCTCAGCAAGTCTGCAGTCCAATGACTAAAACAAGTAAAAGATAAAGATAAAATATATACTGACTCTTGGTTACCAGTTTGAGGATAACTTCCTTGTAATGTCCTACCATGAAAGCCCTGAATAGGGTCATGGGGGCTGTTCTTTTCTCCTCTGACTAAGCTATACCTAACTAAGCCACTAAGATAAAGAAAAAAAACCCATCATGTTAACATAATATAATCGTATACAACTCACAGAGGAAATGCAAATCAATGATGACAGAAATATGTTGAGTTAAGAAATTATGTGGTCACACTGACCAGCTAGAAATAGTAACCAAACCTCCCCTAAATCAAATTTCACTATGTTTAAACAAAGGACAAATTGGATATGTAGTCCTAAATAGCTGCCAAATGATGGGTTACTCATAGTTAGACTACTGTTGACCAGAGGTTTGTTTGCTCAATAACAGTTGAACTGGAACTAAATAACAATAATGTAAGCTTTCAAGAATTCCATAGAAATAACATTTCTTCAAACACTATTTTGATATAACATAACAATGGCATTGCTATGTTATATGAACGAGGAATGACAAGAGCAATTACATTGAAGAGATAACTTCATTCTACAAAGTATAAATTATACTAGAAAAGTTCACAGGAGAGTTTGATAAAGCTGTTAAAATACTTGCCTACAGCACAAGTGATAATAGCATTTCTCTCTCTACCCTACTCTTTGATAACAGAGAAAGCCTGAAACTTTAGACTCTTCTCTCCTCACAGAAATTGAACATAACAACCTCTCCTATAAATTCTACTACTGACTAATTTTTATTGATACCGACCACCACAAGTTTCCTTGAATTCTAGATTCTTCCACAAAATTATACCTGTAGTTTGATTTTAAAGTTACTTTCTTAATAGACCTATAGATAATATTTTATAAATAGTTGCATCATTATAGAGTCATTCTGACCCTTTAAAAACTACATACACAGTGACTTTATTTCATTTACTTCTAACCTTAGGAGGAACAATGGCAGAATAAATAGATTGGCAGACAAAATGCATCATAGTATTCAATTTCAGAATTTTACATCTTCAGATCAGATTTACGAAAGTAAACTCTCTCTTTAATCTTTCTGGGTGTCAATAAGTACTACTTGTTATTATCTACTTCAATTGAGCAAACCAATAATCAGTGATATTTCAGCTGTAATCAGTCCATCTTTTCATAGACCTCAAACTACATTGTCTAATATTTCTTCAGAGGTGTACTTGCCAGGCAAATGATTTGATCTGAGACTGTGTGTTGAAACTAAAACAATTGCAACACAGAAGACACATGTTAGCCATTTAAATATGCACAAAGACCATTAACTTCACTTAAACATTTATCGATTGTTATACGTTTTTAAATGCATCTTCCATGCTGTAATTGATAATTGATTGTCCAATATCTCCATCCATTTGTTTCAAGATGGTAGTGTGTTATTTGAGGAAAATTTGTTGCTATGTCTAACAGGTAAAGTGACTGCATAAAAGTTCCCTGGTCGACTTGGTAGCAATACTGTAGTTGATATAATCAACCACAACATTTCCTCAAATGTGTGTAACTATGCGCTCATGTTAAAATTAATTATTTCCAGCAGTATATGATATTGAGTATGAATGTCCATTGTCAAACTTTTAAGACTGGGTCACTGATATTCCATTTCACTTGTCTGGTTTTCAATTATTTTAGTTAGAATAATTTCATATTAAATTCTTTTCCATAGTGTCTTTTGTTAATATCTATTGTATTATGTATGATTTACATATTTATGTAAATATTTTTATGATATAAATAAGCCTCTCTCTGAATTCAATTAGGAAAACAATTTTAAGTAAATCTCACTTGATATTTAAAACTGATAATATTTCAGCTTTCTTCATTGTTTTATTCATGCTCTCCCACTTACTCAGCTCCACAATTTCCAATTCCAATACCTTTTCTGCCTAACAACATGGATTCAGCTTCATTACAACTTTCCACCTCCCCTCTATTGACCCCCTCCCTCTTCAATGGAAACATCCTAACAGAGTGAAGGTTAATTAAAGTATCTAGGACCACACTCTCTCCTTGCATAGAGAGATATGGCTTCACAGTTATTGTAAAGGTTATACATCTCAGGAAGATGGGAATTCAAACAAACACACAAGTTTATGGAAAGGAAGCTGAACTAACTGCATGGAAGAGAAATGGACTCTGGAAGCTGCCATGAGGTAAACCCAACTAAGATAGCAACAATTCTGAATATTGCCTCTTTTGTGCAAATGATGAAATGTGCCAAATGCATAATGTAAAGTGGATGATGATAGGAAGGATATCCAACCAAGAATGCTGTGCCAAAACCATGCCAGTCACAAAGACAATGAAATGCCATAATTACTTACCCAGGACTGACACATGTCATGTTAGTACTATATGTGGGTGCACGGGTGGATGGGGAGGTCAGGTGGAAATATCTGGTCATGTGTAAGAACCCCTCAATCGTCATCAAATGATTGCATCAACTCTCTTTTCAATGCAGAAAACGGACATCAAAAACCTTCCAACCAACCTGCCAAGTGCAAAACTTCAGGTATTGACACTAATAATGTTGCCACAATAAAAAGTATATCTGAAGAGATAGTTGAGATGTTTAGATGTATGGTGTATAAGAGGGATGAAATGAAGGGGACCTCAGCTATAGAAACTCCTCAGAAACAAGGAACATGATCATTATTGTTTTAATGTTTACTTTTCCATGCTTATGGACTAGACAGAAGTTACTGAGGCAGATTTTCTACAGCCAGATAGTTTTCCTGTCATCAACTTTCCCTTTTTTCAAGCAAGGTAATATTTCCCAATGGCCAGACATATTTTTGCAGAGTATTGGAAATGAATGACATTGCTTGTATGACGGTGATACTTATTTACATTTACAACTATCACATGATATCAAGACAATGATATCAAGACATGATATCAAGACATGATATCAAGACAAGAAGACAAAATATACACGCACTCTCACACACACATGCATGCATACACACACACACACGCACATACATACATACACACACATGGTGGGCTTCTTTTAGTTTCATCTACCAAACCCCATCACAAGGATTTGGTTGGCTTTGTGACTATAGTAAAAGACACTGGCCAAGCATTGAGTCTGAACCTGAAACTAAGTGGTTGAGAAGCAAACTTCTTGGGTGCTTAATAGCACTGGGGTAAGTGGAGGAGGCATATAGTCATATTGTTGGCAGAGAAATGGATAACTGAGATAGTAAGAGTATATGGCTGAATAATTAAGCCTAGACTCATCATAGGCAACATGACTGATCTGTGCATAAGCAACCAAAATACGACTGATTCAGTTACTTATGTGAAAATACTTCTTGCAGACTTCTTGCCAATGAATAACAAGTACTGTTGATTATAGTGACTGTAATACTTGACTCAAACTTATTCTATCAATTACAGTAAGATTTGAGCTCAGAATGTAGAGAAATGTAACCAAGTCCTGCAAAGTATATGATCCACTGTCATACAAGTACTATCAATTACCCTAAAAAATTCCAGGTGTTGGAAAATCCATGTATCAAACCCAATTCCTACTTTCATGCAAAGTGAGTGTTCAACCATCTTATCTAATTCCTTTGAACTTATCACAAATTTAAACAGTAAAATATATTTTGTGCAAGATGGTAAATGAAGATAAACAATTTTAGATTTCTGTTTTATTTTCAGGTTAAGAAATGATTGCCCTATAAGACTAGCTACCCAGGACGGCCCTAATTGAGCAGACCTCTGATCAAAAGCTTTCTAGCAGTGAACATCTTGCTTTTCTTTTTCTTCAGACATCATAGGCTGTGATTCAAGGGAAATTTGGCTGTTATTTTCAGCAGGTCAAAAGACCACATAATTCCTGAGTGTCTGAATTAGTTGAATCTTTTCATTTATAATCAGTTAATAGAGTCCTGTCTTTGAATTCTATTGCCAGTGTCAAATAAATTATGGTATGATTACATCTTGAAATATAAAGACAAAAATAAAACCTGTTCTTAGACATTTTATCTTTCTCAATCAGAAATCTATTTTCAATTTATCATTCATTTGTAAATTGGTTGATTAAATAAACAAATCTCTTCTAATGACCTACATGCTGATAATTAATCTGATTAAGAACATCATCACAACAATAAAACATATCTGATACGCTTTAAAGATTTCCCCTGATGCCAAACATTAAATAATTCTTCTGATATTCTTGTCTTTGGTATTTTATATAAGCATATACAAAGTTACATCTGACCAAGTTGATGGAGTATCAAACTATAAGACACTGACAATCTTCAAGTACATAGTTTCTTCAACCCTTGTTACATCCAAGTAGGATCCTCTACATGCTCCCACTGCTATTGAAACACCTGTTCCTTTGTTCAGAACATCACCATCCTACACAGTTGGAAGGCCTCTTTTTATGTCATGGCCTGTTTCACTTCTACCTTTAATAAATGCCATTTACGATATCAGATGCTAGCTGTTTGGTTAATAAAGAGGAAACTGGTTAGGGACTCACCAATTATTTTAGAGAGGATGTGTTAGCTGTCCAATGAAATAATATTGGATCCCTCAAACCTTTTGCACTTCAATTCTCCAGGCCCCACCTTCATCGTGTTTTTTGTTGTCATGTACAACACTACACCATTTCAATTTATCACCTTTGCTGTGAACAGCAGTTGATCTTTTGCTTGAACCTAACCTCTCCATCTGGTACCAGTAACCAACTCACTTTCCTCAGCCTTCACTCAATACACCCAAAACATGCACTTCCTTTCACTCCTTTGCCACTCATCAACCCATACCTATGCACATATGATGCACTGTTCCTGCCACCCACACATTATTATGCCCTATTCAAGCATCAATTACACCTTGAATTTTTTGGTCAAATCATATCAGTCTTAAAATTCCATTATCACAGTCACCCAACATCTCTTACACCTTAATTCTCTGCTATCTCTCTCACACTCACACACCTATTACACACTACAACCTCCTCCAAGCTTAATCCTTTCAGTGTATGTCTAGTGTGTACCTTCTATTTTACTCTTCTCTGAAGGATACTACTAACTCTTGTTTACTCCCTATCAGGTATTGCCATGGTTCTTTAATAACTATACACAAATACTTTTCATTTAATTTTCCCCCTCTCCTTTTATCTCTTGTGACAAAAGATAAACTATCTGAAACATCAATATCTCCTCCTTTCCTTTACAATGTAATACATTAACTGTGTACTCCCATTCCTCAGTTTTAATCTATTTTCACCAATGCTTTTGCTAGATACACAAAAGGGGTCATAAACCAATAACACAGCCTCTGTGTGGCTACTCGACTTGCTAGAAATAGCACCAAAATTGTCCTCAAATCACATCATCTTAAAAACGGAAAGAACATATTGGATATTGTAATTGCAGACAGTTCCAAAAAGGTGGGATGGTCATAACTGGAGTACCACTGCCTAAGAGTTTGTAAATTGTTGCAAAAGTCTTATTGAAACCCTTGTTCATATTTTAAGTATCTTGGGTGTTTTGTTGTAACGGTAAATCAAATATAAATTAATAGCAGACATTCAACTGCAGCAATACTGGGGTACCATCTTTTATAGTATAGTTTGTACATCAACCACAATACTTACTTTTATTGGTTATTACTTATTTTATAGACCTCAGAATGATAAAAGACAAAGTGGATCTGGAGAGACTTTGGACACGAAATGAAAGAGATGATACTAAATAACTTAGGGTATTTTGTACAACCCTCTACCAACTCTACCATCCTTCTGCTATATGTCTTATATTCAATGAACATACACATGAAAGTGTCAACTACTGCTATGTGAAACTTCTTCAAGTATCAAAATTAGCAGACAGCCAATATTATGAATCAATCAATTAATATTTTCCTTTATCTCAAGTAAACATGATAAACACATTTAATTCATCAATGTTTCCTAATCTCCTAATCAGAGGAGTTCATCAATGATTAATTAGCCAAATTAACTTCTGAGAAACATATACTATATATATATATATATATGTCTTCTTCAATGGCTTTGATAGCTTAGTTCTGCATGTTATGAAATGCTTGTCAGTAATGCATTACAACATCTATCTACTGAAAGGAAATGCACCTTTGGATAGTATCTATTTATTGTGAGCTAGTCAGGTCTCTTGCCAAGGAAACTATGCAGGTCTAGCACTAACTAACAGGCTCATAAGTATGAGCTATCATCCTGTTAAATGGCGAAACACTAGTCAATTGATTTTAATGACCACTGAGGGTTCATTCATGAAAAATCTATATTTCTTTAGCCATTCTAAGATTCTGTAGTTATGGTAAGATCATGGGTTGCTGGTGAAATTTTGTAAGACAAACGAATGTACAGAGAGGTCATATTTCTAAAGATCAAGTTCACATTGCCAACTGTATTTCATATTTAATTGATTGCAACTAATTAAAATTTGGTGGTTTTCTCCCTTGTCTTTCTTGAGCAGAATTAGTCATTTAAATAATGATTTGTTCTCATCACTAAGAGTGTAATTTTAATTAATTGAAATTTCTTGGCTTTACTCTAACAAGTATGCTACCACAATCACTATTAAGTCTATTGATTTGACCTGTTTAGGTTCAAATCCAAAATTTCAAATGTCAAATATTGATCAGAGAATAATATTTGAAAACCTGCTTTAATCCATAAACATCTGCTTTTGTTTACCCCTCTTGCTTAATCTAAAATTCTTCATTGTAGAGGCTCACGTATTTTCAGTAGAACATAATGTTCTAACATCATTCAGCTGTTATGGCATTTAATTGGTCAGAATGCTATCATTAGTTTTATACTTAATATTTAACTTAGGTAATATCAACGACATTTCAGACACACTGGCTTGAAATTCTACCCACACTATCCAGTATGGGTAGAATAGTTAAATAATGAAGATATATGTGTATGTGTGTGTGTCTGTGTATCATCATCATCATCATCATTTAACGTCTGTTTTTCCATGCAGGCATGGGTTAGACGGTTTGACTGGAAACT
>JAOPUL010001697.1:2919765-2935518 GCA_027564515.1 Octopus rubescens | reverse complement strand
ATACATACATACATACATACATACATACATACATACATACATAAATACATACATGCATTCATTCATGCACACACACACACACACACATACATACATACATACATACATACATACATACATACTACAAGCACATTTCAGTTACCATCTACCAAATTCATGCAGAAGGTTTTGGTTGATCCAAGCTATAGTAGAAGACTATGCAGTGGAACTGAACCCGAAACCATGTGGTTGGGAAGCAAACTTTTCAACCACCCAGCAGTCAATTGGTAGAGTTGATAGAGCATTGTATAGATCGCATTGAAGTAATCATTCCATTTCTCTACATCCGGAGTTCAAATCCTGCCATGGTCAAATTTGCTTTTCATCTTTTGAGATCGATAAACTCAGAGCCAGTTTTGTATTGGGGTTGATTGTTCTCTTTCTCTAACATTTTCTTCCTTTCTGTCCCTTTCTTTCTGGAAGAAATTGACAGTAGTCAGATCTGGGGAGGGATAGGCTCTGTCAGGTTTTAAAAAACTCAAGACATACTATGTGTCATGATGATACTCCTATGACTCCATCAGGGAGTTAAAGGCTTGAGGCATAGCATATATATTCATCTACACACATACACACACACACACATGGAAGATATTATATGCAGACTAAGTATTCAATCAATGACAACTACTGTGTAAAACTTTAACCTTTTAACATTCAGATTACTCTGTCAAATGTAATGCTTTTCACATTGTTTTGAATTAATCATGCCTTGCCTCATACTTTTGAAATTTCAAAGATGTCATTCATTGTTTTTAGAATGACATTGTAGAATAGGGGTGAGAGACCAGATCTGACTAGTTTGAACATAAAATATGTAGAATACTTGAGCTAGATATGGCCTGTTTAAATGCTAATCTATCCATTACAATGGATAATAAAAAAAAACAAATACAATAATATATGTTAAATTTATATGGTGTAGTTAATACAATAGATAAAAAGGCATATATTAGATTTACAGATAAGTAGACAGGTGGCTGTGTAAGGGGATTTTCATGCTGAAGAATTGAATTATGCAAATTCCCACAGGCTTATATTTTCAAAATACTAATTGAAGTATATATACATATATTTATATGTGTGTGTGTGGTGTGGTGTGGTGTGTGTAACTGTATATGGAACAAGATGGGTTTTGTTAATTTTGCATAAAATATTTGAAAATAGTGAAACAAAATAAAAGATGTTTTTCTTTTTTGTTTTGTTTACATTTGTGGAAGAGTAAGTTTTCCAGAAAAAAATCCATTTCATATTTGTTGCTTCTTTCCGATAATATCCTTGTTATTTGCAAGCAATGTGCCTATCTATCTATCTATCTATCTATCTATCTAATAATGTTATTTTTAAAAGATTGGCACATAGAGAAGAATGAACTGGGTGTGATGGTTTGGGGGTAAATATAGCAAAATATAAATCGAGAGAGCGAAAGAGAACATAACATTAAGTAGAAAGGATAGATATAAAATTTCATTTGAACAGGATAGATTAAGTATAGCTATGGGCATAATGTTTCCTTTGAAACATGTACCCAGTCTAAAATTTATTCTGTAGAGTATTAAAATAAACTTTATTTTCTGTAGACTAAAATATTTTCTTAATAGCATGAGATTTTTTCCTTTCCTTTCTTTTCTATTATTTCTTTTTCATTGGTTTCTATGAAGAAAATCCAGGAGCAAAAAGTGAGAGGGCTGTGTGTGTGTGTGTGTCTGTGCGCGCGTGTGTTTGTGTCTGTGTGTGTGTGTGTGTGTGTTGTTGATGTTGTGGGGAATAGAAATTTCCGAAATAAACCATATAGACTCACATTCTCTACCGTAAGCTATATGTTTGTCAGCATTAAATACTCTTTGTGTATTTCTTACCATAATTATGGTTTGTTTAAATTACTTTTAGAGCACTGATTGTGAAGGTAGAATAATGATTTAATTATGCACAATATAAAATATTTCTAGTTCAAGTACTTACAAAGACAAGGAAGAAGACTGGGAAGACAAATGATTATTTTGTCAAAGAATATGTTGATACAGACAAAGAAAGTTAATTAGAGGACAGGATATTGACTCAGAGGCAAATAGTGAATACCAACTAATATACATTAAAACACTGTATCAATTTTCAAAGCATAAAATGTAGACAAATGAGAGAAAAATATACAGATGAAAGAAAATTACAATAGATATCAAAAGAACTAGAATATAATGTGGTGATTAAAAAATTTGACTCCTTACCAAAGTTCTAATCTACAAGCAAATATAGACTTCTCTAGCTTCTCAAAACCCACAAATATTTGAAAATGGACATGAAGAAAAATGAAAACTTCATTCATCAGCCAATTAACCTCATCACAGGCAGAGCATTGTGTTGGGAAGGTTGCTTCCCAAACACATGGTCTTGGTTTCAATCCAACCATAGCAAATCTGCCCCAATATATTCCTTCTGGCCCATGCTAGAATGAAAAGGTGGACGTTGACAGGATGATAATGATATAGTAGTGGCCACAGTTGTGATTAAAAAGTACATTGTAGCTATGTGGTACTAGGTTCAATTCCAATGTGTAACACTTTGGACAAGTATCTTCTATCCAACTTTCCCTTTCACAAAATATCTGTGATTGAAAGATAGAAAATGTGCAAAAGCCAATTGTGTATGTGCACATGCATTTGCATTTGTATTAGTGTGTCTGTGTATTATCAAGGGTGGCCTTAGGAAATCGCCCCTTCTCCCCCCCCCTATAAATCTGGCCCTGAATGCGTGTGAGTTTGAGTATACTGGTGTAAATTGGAAGAATACATGCAAGTATTTTACATCATTAAAGTGAGGTAACTCTCTAAAAGGCATGTAATTCTGTAATTCAAAAAGTGAACACAATTGTTTGATAAGATAATTACCAAACTACTGAGGTCAACCTAACCAACTAAATTTTTGAAAGTAGTGGCCCAGCATTTCTGTAGGCTAGTGGCTGAGACCAGTAACAAAATAGATGTAGAATAAAATCTATATATCATTTTAATTCATTAAATTTCAGGCCACCACCAAGTCCTTATTTATATATGAATCAAGCCAAAATTCTGGCTAGGAACCATTTGCTTCAAAAGTAGGAGTAGTAATGTTATCTGCTAAACTAGAGTCCATAAAGATATTATAGAATAAGATACCTGATGATGGTTGGAGATATAAAAAGCAGCCACATCACCCTCAATTCCTTACTATCTTTGAAAAAGGAAATGACACATTAACTAACATAGTGAAAGAAATCTTTCAAAAGTGGTATGGTCATGGATGGAATATCTTTGATCATTGATCTGCTAATCAGAGTGGAGCTAAGGGAGGCTGAATATTTTTGAATTCTCTACACTGTATACTGGCCATATTCCATCTTTCTTATCTTAATTTCTTGGGAGGTTATTACCAAATTTTCAACCCACTATTATAGATATATCCAGCCAAGTGAAATGCAATGACTAACGATGTGGTTAATAGTCTACCATCTTTTTAACGGCAACTGATTTTAAACCAACAAGGAGAGAATCTATGTAGTCGTTCAAACTATAAGAAATTGCAGCAAAATTTCCTTCAAATTTCACCCCACTGTTTTCAAAATTGGAAATACACATTGGATAAAGTAGTCCTAGATAATTTACATCAAAGTGAAACACAAGATAATCATAACTGGGCTGTTTCTCATCCTAGATCAGCTCAATCAATGCTAATCTAATGCGAGACTAATTGTGTTGGAAAGAAGCTTGCTTCCCAACTATGTGGCTTTGCATTCAATTTCACTGTATAGCAGCTTGGGCAAGTGTCTTCTACTATAGCCCCAGGTTGACCAAAGACTTGTGAGTGGATTTGGTAGATGGAAATTGAAGGAAGCTTGTTGTGTGTATGTTTGTGTTTGTGTGTGTGTGTGTGTGTGTGTGTGTGTGTGTGTGTGTGTGTGTGTGTGTATGTGTGTGTGTGTGTGTACATGCACACACATTAATTAATGTCACCTTGTCTTGACAGCATGTGATAGTTGTAAATGAATGTCACTGTCACACAAACAGTGTCGTCTGTTTTCAACCTTCCATGAAACATGTCCAGCTATAGGGAAATATTACTTCACTTGAAAATAAGTGAGCAGCATCAAGAAGGGTATCTGGTTGTTGAAAATTTGTTTCAATAAAATTCACCTGACCTATTTAAGCATAGCAAAGAAGACATTAAAGCAAAGATGCTGCTGCTGCTGATATATATGTATACACACACACACACACACACACACACACACAGGAGTAGTTATTAAATAGGAAATTAGTTTACATTGACAACATTTATTTTTACTTCCACGTGTGTTGATGATCAGATTGGTAGGTGGCAGAAACCAGAATCACTGATTGACTATGTTATCAGAAGACCCACCTCAAGTCATGAAAGTTAGTAGAAACAAAATCGATAATATTAAATCATAAACCAACATGTATTAAACCATAATTAAAAACTTCAAAGTTGACTTCAAACTGGATAAAAAATTATATAATCATATATTATAAAAATTTAAAAAGTTAATGATGTGTTTTTATATTAAATATTGCATGTTCATTATGGTATCTTTTAACTAGTTCTTATAAAATATTACTTTTAACACCTGACACTTTCATCACCCCACTACCCAGGCCTACTTAATTTGCTTCTTCATAGGTTAATGATGGAAACACTATGTAGTTGATCAATTTGTTAGATATAGAAGCTAACTATCCTTCAAATCATCCACTCTCATCTTATAAAAGGAAGGGCACACTGGATAATGTAGCTTTGGATATACAAAAACAAAGAAAATGGAGTTAAATGACAACAACAAGGAAGCCTCTATACAAGTTCTCACTGCTACAAAAAGCAGCCAAATCACCCCAATTCCTTACTATCTTTGAAAAAGGAAAGGACACATTAGCTAACATAGTGATAGAAATCTTTCAAAAGTGGTATGGTCATGGGTGGAATGTCTTTGATCATTGATCTGCTAATCAGAGTGGAGCTAAGGGAGGCTGAATATTTTTGGATTCTCTATACTGTATACTGGCCGTATTCCATCTTTCTTATCTTAATTTTTTGGGAGGTTATTACCAAATTTTCAACCCACTACTATAGATATATCCATACATCCTATAAACAAATACGCACATCAATATTTGAAGTTTTGTGGTCAGTGCCATAAGGAATATCCAGAATCAAAGAAAAGTATTATTATTATCATTGCAGTAGCAATAATAGTAAATCCAAAGCTAAGTTCAGAAGCCATAAGGAATGGTAAAAACTGACATATCAAGAAGAGCATGTAGCCTAAAACATTAATGTTTCCACTCCTCACAGCAACCAAACTTATTGATATACAACAACGTTTTTCTTTGGATTTGCAGCTGTCAAAGTTGCTTCAATAAAGCCCTTTACCTGATGGGCTTGTATCCCGTCTTCTCATCAGTAATCTACCATGCCTATAGAAATAGCACATAACTCATAATAGTTTCAACAACAAATAACCTGAAATGTAGTTTCAATTTATGAAGTTACATACAATATAATTGAAGTTACAAAGATATATTTCTATGTGTAGCATTATGTAGAAAGTACAACTTTGATTTCAGATGGAAAATCCAATTCAAGTTTAGAGCTTAGCAGAATTTTTAAAAAATGATTCTCTTTTTACTAGACACAGCTTGGTATCCTGATTTGTCTATACTGGGTCATTAGATGCTGAACCATATCCATGTTAACACACATCTTTAAGAGAACTTAGTTTACCTAGCTTTTAAATAAGTTCCATAATATGATGTAGCACACTGGTGTTTATTCACAATAGATATGAAAAAACAGTTTTACATTTATATAAACTATAAGAAACAGAAAAAGCTGCTTATGGTGGTGATCGCATTGGGCTGGAGTCTTTTAGGTAGCAATAACATTAAACAAAGATTATAAAGTGTTAATCTATGTATTAATACACACACACACACATCTTTAACTAATTACATATGTTTTTTATACACACACAAGGTAAATATACAAAAGGGCACCAATATTGCCAATTACACTTATCAGACTAATATACCAGTATCTTAATTTCTAGTATTATCATATACAATTCTACCATCCATCCATACACCATTCACATCCCATAATAAAGTGAAAAGTAAATGTGGTGAGACTTGAACCCATAAGACCTGTGAGTAATGTACTTGTTCCTACTGAGCTGAGAACATCATCATCATCATTATTTAATGTCTGTGTTCCATGCTGGCATGGGTTGGATGGTTTGACAGGATCCAGTGTATCTAAGGATTACATCAGGCTCCAGTGTCTTTTGGCATGTTTCTATGGCTGGATGCCCTTTCTAAACAATGACCACTACTTTATAGTGTGGACTGGGTGCTTTTTACATGCCATCTGCACTATTGAGGTCAGCATGCAGCACACAGAACTACAAACCCTGAAAGGGAGCAGCTTCATGCTTGGGGACCAAGGGATTGAACTGCGAGAAGTTGGGGCAGCTGTGCAGATTCTTGTAGAGGGTCTGTATAACTCTTCACATCTAGTAGGGGAAGGGGAGTGAAAGTGGTAATGAACAGTAGGTGCTGCAAGAGATAGATAATGGTAATGAGATATCTAGGTGGCCCCACAAGGCACAAGGAGAATTGATGAATTGCTTTGCAAGATTGTATGGGAAGGAGAATGAAGGGATGGGAGGCAGAATGCCAAAAATAGGTAAGGTTGAAGGGTGGACAAGCAAGGAGCCACAAGTTGAGGGAGATAGAGGAATGCAGAAGCAAGTGGTGGGGTCAAACAGCAAGAGTAATAAAGATGATATAGTTGTTGGTGGGAGAGGACAAGAGAGAGGATGACATGGTTGGGTAGTCTGCAGGAATTGGATGGGGGAGAGAAGAGGAAGGCCTAATGCATGAGTGAGTGACTAATGTGGGTGGAGAGCACAATACATAGCAGTTCCAGAACTCAGTTTTGCTGACAAGGGCAAGTCTTTTTCAGAACGTCACATCGCCAGATATGCTACTTCTTTGTCATCTCCTCTGTCAGGCTCAGAGGTCAGACTTATTTTTTAAAAATGTTCTAAATACATCAGTAATACATGAGGGTGTGTGCATGGAAAGAGAGGGAGAGAGTATAATTTCATCTAGAGAAAATTACACATGTTTTAAGCAATTTAACTAATTTTACTATCACTTTGGCTTTTCAAGTTATTGAATGAAAATTTATATTTCTTAAAACAATTCAATAAAGTTGTTTTTTATTTTTATTTTATTTTACCATATGTTGTTCAGTCAGAAAGCAAAATCCCTGAAAAATTGGCTAATATTCAAAGTGTGCACTGCATTATGTTAAAATAAAACAGTATCCCTGGTTTAAGATAAACATTCAATATAACCTATTTATATTTTGCAGTGAAAATGAATGTTTCATAACTCATGGAATTTTTACAGATCCAGCAAATTCATATTCATTGTTATAAACAACTTTTCTTTTTAAAAAGATAAATTTTTGACTTGAAATTATTAGTCATTTGATTGAATAGAATTTATCTTATTAATAGTTATTTATTTTTAAAACTTTATTCAATGTTGATTGTTTACTGTTCACATTTAGCGTTGATGAATTGTTTATACTTATATTACATTTGAAATTCTACTAATCAATGTTGCATTCTACAAAGAAGTATTTTTAGAGCATTTTACACTTGAGTACTAGTTGGAGGAGCATCTGAGAATACTTTTTGTAGATTTAATTCATTCTCTTCTAATTTAGTAACAGCCTAATATTTCCAACACTGTTATTGTAGTTTCATGGATGTGGTGTGGGTGCAGGCATGGCTGTGTGGTAAGAACTTTGTTTCCCAACAACATGATTTCGGGTTCAGTCCCACTGTATATCATGCTAGGCAAGTGTCTTCCTACTATAGCCTCTGGCCAACCAAAACCTGAGTGAATATTGTAGACAGGAACTGAAAGAACCTTGTCATCTATATATGTGTGTGTGTGTGTGAGACCCATCACCACTTGACAGCTGGTGTTGGTTTGTTTAAGTCACCACAACTTAGCAGTTCGGCCTAAAAGATCGATAGAACAAGTACCAGACTTTAAAAACAAAAATAAGTACTGTGGTCAATTTGTTCTACTAAACCGTTCAAGGAGGTGCCCCAGCCTGACCACAGTCCAATGACTGAAACAAATAAAAGATAAATTACGAACTAATTTTCAAAATACCCATAATGGATATCATCCGAGGTTCTCTCAGGAATTTTATTTGTAATTATTAGCTCTAATTCCTTGTTAACATGAATTTTTGTACTTGTTATGGATAATCCACATTCTTCCTTTTTTTTTTCCAAATAATTTTCAATAATCTTGCTGAAACTTCATTCCATGACATTGCTGATCTATGGCAATACTTCAAGAAAATTCCATTTCGAAATTGCATCAGATTGCCCTTGGATACCATTGAGTTCAAATGAAATTATTTTTTCAAATTGATTTTTGATAATAAACCTCTCTCAAGTTGAATTATTAATGCAGTGTTTGAAAGCAAGAAAATTAATTAGATATTCTTTTAATAACAAATTATATCTGGGTGCTACAAATGTTTACTAACAAGACATTTTTTCACTTCTTTTTCAAATCCCTCTTAAATAACCAGTTGTAAAAATAATTCTAGTTATCCATTGGAACACAAAGGTTTCATGAACTATATACAAAAATGGACCACTCAGATGAATGGCATCACTCACTCACAGATACGAAAATTACTTTGTTTTGAAATATTTTTTGTCCATTTCTTTTGCAAACTCTTATGCTTTTGATGCCACATAGCTCATTGATTAAAACATTGCTTTTGTGGGCATGGCTGTGTAGTTAAGAAGCTCGCTTTGCAACTACATAATTTCCAGGTTCAGTCTTACTGCATGGCACTTTGGACAAGTGTATTCCATAACGTTGGGGTAGATATGAATTGTGTGGAAGCCTGTCATATGTGTGTGTGTATGCCTGAGTTTGTGATCGTCACCACCACCACCACCACTTGGCAAAAAGTGTTGATTTATTTTTGTTCTCGTAACTTAGCAGTCCCACAAAAGAGACTGATAGAGTAAGTACCACACTTAAAAATAAAGTTCTGGGGTCAATTTGTTCAACTAAACCCTTCAAAGTGGTGCCTTAACATGACCACAGTCCAATGACTGAAACAAATAAAAAAATGAAAGAAACATTGCCAAACCCAATATTCAATGCTGATGGAATTTGATCAGGTCATACTCTCTTACATTTATATTCTTAATAGTATGTGCTATTTTTTCATTGTCAGATCTGTTTTATAAAATATTATACAATGTGCTGGTGACATGTTAAAAACACTCGTGCTGGTGATACATTAAAAATACTTGTGCTGGTGACACATTAAAAATACTTGTGCTGGTGACACATTAAAAGCACCCATGCCGGTGACACATTAAAAACACTCATGCCAGTGACATGTTAAAGGCACCCGGTTCACTCTCTGGAATGGTTGGTATTAGGAAGAGCATCTAGCTGTAGAATCCAAGCCAAAATGAACTGGAGTCTGGTGCAGCTCTCCGGCTTGCCAGTCTCCAGTCAAACCATCTAATCCATGCCAGCATGGAAAAAAGATGCTAAATGATGATGATGAGTGACTGTGAAATTTTTATTACACAGCATTACTGTACCGACTCATTTTGAAATATTTATCATAGTGCTCCAATATTTTTTTTTTTACCTTGTAGAGACAAATTTTTAAGTTACTTATTTAATATTGTCTTTGTGGATGTTTTAATAATTACCTACTTTAAATTTTAGCCAGTGTAATTCAATAGAAAGTATTATGTACACAAATTTGAAAGTCACAATTTCCTTGTTAGGGCTCTCTCTCTCACAGATTTTTTAAGAGAGGAACAGAATCATGACTGATGTTCCTCCTTGCTCTAGAAATGTTTGAAGAACAACAGAATGCTATCATAAAATCAACAATAAATGATTATGGTTTACTTAACTATTTTGATAAGAATATCCAGAGTTTTGATAGTAAGAGCTTTTATAGTAAGTGGATAATTTGTAATTCATTTTAAATCAAATACTTACTTTTGATAACAATAACTATTTGACAACATTATCAGTGCTTTTAATAAACAGCTCTCTTAATGAAAGTGGTTATACATACATTCTCAAATAAGGTAATGGAAACTTTACCTTAACAAGTGCCATCTGTATGCATACACTTACCTGTAACAGAGAGAAAAAATAGAAAATATGAAAATATTGAGATTACAAAATCGTTTTAATATTTAATAGTTTTATGAAATTTTGTTATATGGTTGATTTCAATCTTGCATAGAAAAGAAAACATCTTGAAAATCAATGTCATTATTTAATTTCATTGCATACATGTTTAGACATTTAAAATTAAACACCTTAATACTTGCTATGTGATAATAAAATACACATTTTTATATAATCTTAAATACACTGAGCCTTGAAAAAGAAAGAAAGAAAGACTGCATTGCCTTTAATCATTTATTTACTTGATCAAGTGTGACCTAAAGCCAAACAATGAACAATAACTGTCAAAATTGTGAGATGCACTGGGCAAGATGCTTTGTGTTCCTCCATATTCTGATTTCAAATTCCAATTAAAATTCACTTTGTTTTTTATCCTTCTACACTTGATAAAATACAGTACCAGTCACAAATACTGGGGGCAATTTATATTCCTCTAATATATTGTAGATGTGAAGTGAAATTATAAGAAGACGAGAAATAAACATTATATTTTATGCAGATTTGTATTGTTTTTCTTTTTTCTTTTGAATGAATGAAATACAATTTGATATAAAACATAAGACTCACATATGAATATCAAAAATAAAACTTCCATCAGCTATCAACAACTGACTAAGACTGTCAACAGAAACTGTTTTGAAGTAATTTCTTATGAGAGAAGCAATCTGAAATGATGGTAGGATGTGGAATGTTTTTGTGTAACAGTATTAAAGTAAGGTTAACTTGAGTGGAGAAGTGTAACATTTGACTGAAGTGATGTACAATACATTTATAAAATATCTTTTCAATAGCATATTTCAGAATAGTAAAAGGTTTCCATTCTTCTCTTTTTGCTTTTTCATTTTTGAAGGAGAAGAGGTAGAGAGGGATAGTGGAGAGAATTATTTTGTTTGATATGGGAAAAATTCATTTTGTAGGAATCAAATTTCTCTTGCAATTTTCTTTTCCTTTCAAAGAAATATTTTTATGAAACTTTTTCAATAATTTTATTAAAACCCAACAATCTTTACCTTTGCACAATAATTTCATTAGAAACATAAAATTCTTTGATGCAATGATTTAATTCAATCTTCAGAATTTTCAATAATATATAATAGTCTCATCGAAACACACAGTTGTTAGATTATATATAATGATTTAATTCAAACATGAAAAATAATATCCAATATTCTTTAATATAGGAACAAAGAGTTCTATATTATTAGAGTCCTATATTATAATATAGGAACAAAAGTTTAAAGAGAAACTATTATGTATCTACAAATCTTATTTTATTAGAATGATTTACATTATTGTTTTCTTCATCTTTTATCCTTATTTAGGATAAACGTAAAGCAAATAAATAAAGACAAGATTAAGTATTTAAAAACCCATATCATCAGGGTCTAATAGATTCTCTCAGGTTTGCATCTGAAGGATAAACTTCTAATAACAGGACTCCATAAGAGATGAAATAATGGTTAGTGTAACGACAATTGTCTACACAGAAAATATACAGTAGAAGTAAAACCTCTGGAAAAATTCACACATTACAAAATATAAGTAAAAAAATACTTCAACAAGATTAATCTACTTCATATGTACTTTCATCACAAATATCTGATTCACGTTTTAAGATGGAACCAATTCATATAGCAGGAGAGTCTCCTTCTTAAAGAGATGTTTATATCCAACAAGAATGTAATATTTGACATAGCAGTTTGATATTTTTTCTTTTTAAGTAAACCATACCAATATGAAAGATATCTTTAGTTCTTTGGAGAGATTTCTTTTTCAATTACTGTGTAAGTTTTTATTTTTATTGCTGTTTAATTTTCAGAAACGAAGACAGTAAAAAAATTACATAGTAAAGTTCTTTGAAAATGAATATGGATCTACAGATAATGCTACTGGAAATTTCTCTGCTTTTATAAATTGAAGAAAATTTCAACTGTATATGCATATATAGTTAAAAATATTCTAAGGAGCCCTTTAAAACTTTCAAGCAATTATAGAAAAGGGAATGTTGTAAGGGAGAAAATGGACATAAATGGAATAGAAATAGAGAATTTTAATCTTATTAAAGTCTAAAGGAAGAGACACAATAGAAAGAACAATTGTTTTCATTGCAGTGAATTATTGAAAAAAAATCATTTGAATTCAAATTGTTCAATTACCAAGGCTTCTCATAGGATACACCTTTCATTGGTTTGTAAATCCTTAGAAGGTAACCTTATTTATAAGGATTATATTATTCTCTTTAAATCTAGATATGAAGATTCACAGTTTTATCAAAACTGATGTTAGCACAAGTAGATCTATGGACATAATGAGAGGTGTTAAATAAGGGAAAATTTTGCTGGATATTATTTTTCTGTGTAGTATTAGTTGCAGTTATTTTGGAAACTGAAAAAGATAATTGTATTGGGTTCTCTACTGAGGCACAAAGAGTTTATAACTTAGATTATGTACATGATATTGCTACTAACAGTGTCACTCTTAACCTTCATACTGCCTTGAAGAATTTTTAGTCGAATGGATTGACCCCAGTACTTACTTTTTAAAGCCTGGTACTTATTCTATTGGTCTCTGCCAAACCGCTAATTAACAGTGATGTAAATACACCAACTCTAGTTGTCAAGTGGTGGTAGGGGACAAACACAGACACAAAGACACACACCTATATATATATGCAATGGGCTTCTTTCAGTTTCCATCTACCAAATCCACTCACAGGGCCAAAGGCTATAGTAGAAGACACTTGCCCAAGGTGCTACACAATGGGACTGAACCCGGAACCATGTGGTTGGGAAGCAAACTTCTTACTACACAGCCATGTCTGTGACTTGCGCGTGTGTGTGTGTGTATGTGTGTGTGTTTGCATGGATGTCTATATGTGTGTGTTATGTCTCCTCATCTTCATATTGCATTACAGTTGTAAAACAACCATCATTGTTATGCATGTAGTGTATATTCAGCCAGGGGAAATATTACTTTACTTGGAAATGTTGATGACAAAAAGAGCATTTGGCTATAGAAAATCTACATCAATGAATATTCTCTGGCCTATGCAAGCATGGAAAATCATCATCATTTAGCGTCTGTTCCCATGCTGGCATGGGTTAGACGATTTGACTGGAAACTGACAAGCCGGAGAGCTGCACCAAACTCCAGCCCGTTTTGGCTTGGTTTCTATGGCTGGATGCCCTTCCTAATGCCAACCACTCCAGACAGTGTACTGAGTCCCTTTAACATGTCACCAGTATGGGTGTTTTTAACATGTCACCAGCACCGGATGTTAAAACATTGATGATCTCTCTCTCTCTCTCCTCACACACATGCAGGCATGTATGTTTAAGAAGTTTGCTTGACAAAGTAGTCTTCTACCATAATCTTTGATGACTACTGCTTTGGGATTAATATTTGGTATATGAAATTGTGTGAAAGTCCATGGTATAAATGCCTAAGTGTGTACGTGTACATGCTTGTATGTATATATTTTCATGTGTCATGTTTGTCTATACAGGTAAAAACATAAAAAAAATGTGTGTGTTCAGTTCCTTTATGTGAAAATTGATAATAGCTATTTGTTAATAGCGATTCATAATGTGTCAGAATGAAATGAACACTGGAGTTGATATGTTCAATGAAAATGTTTCAAAGCAATACTCTAGCATGGCCTCAGTCCAATGACTGAAACTAATACAAGAATAAAAGTGCATTTACATGTATATGTGTGTGTGAATGTTACACACACAGCATATATATATCATCAACATGAGCATGAAGTTTATGTTTGCTTTTCCAAGCTTACATGGATCAAGCAGGTCTTCTCCAGAATACTATCTCATCATTTGTTGCAATATTTTGTCATCTCTATTGTGAGGTTCACCCACATCAGATCAGCTTCTGCTTGTTCATCCCAAGCCTTCCTTCATCTTTCCCAGGTTCCTTTCATCCAGTGCACATGGCAAAATACTCATTTTCCATATGTCTCTGCCAGCTCAATTATCACTTTTGTGCACTACATCTGATTATAGTATGGTCTTTCTTCAGTGCACACATATTACACAATCAGCAGAGTGTGATTGCTTCACTCCATTTCCAGCCTTCGCACATTTTCTAAATTTGTTGCCTGTACTTTGCTACTATGAAATGTCACTTGGTGATAGAATCCCTTGCTGATAACAGGTACAACAGCTACTTAAATTTTATGATTCTATTCTAACTCTAGATTTCCATATGGTGAGATTGTGCATGCATATAGTTAAATACCCTGAAAACTCAGTAAAGTCTTTAAAACACACAAATGAAATACATGTATATGCACCCAAACATGGGCTTAAAGATTGGACTACCCCACCAAAGAAAATAAAAACAACCATTACATGTATGCCAACCCTACACACATACCAACCTCTTAAACCCCAACCTCCAGCATATATTTTTACCCACTAGACTCCTGCTGCATTACAGCCATATCAGATACTTTGTGGCCAATGGATATAATTCTTGATAAATCCCTTGTTTATTTGCCTCCCACGACTTCATTTTGGTTTTTGAACAATATCCATAAAATGGACTAGAGTCTGGTGCAGCTCTCCGGCTTGCCAGTCTCCAGTTAAACCCATGTCAGCATGGAAAATGGACGTTGAATGCTGATGATGATGATCCATAAACCAGATGTGACATTTTTTCACCTCTAATAACAGTCAACCTATTTTTTCTATGCCTGCCATCTCTGAAGAGCACATGGTGTTAAATAACTGTCCCGTTAACAAATATTCAGTCATTTATACCCAATGTGAAACCAATTGATTAGATTGGTGGAAATAGATTCACAATACTGTATACTTAGATTAATATATATATATAGATAGATAGATAGATAGTGAGCTAATTGGGAAGATTGAGAAATACAGTTCAATAGCAGTTAGCCATATACAAATATAAGTCTTCACTCTTTCCAATTAGGTATGCTCACTATACTACAATCAGTAGATATATGGTTTGAAATCTGCCAAACTGCTTATAGTATTTTCTCTTAAATTACTGATTTTAATGTTTGATATTCTTTTATGTCTATTTAAGCATATATGTGTTTGTATACACACAAACACACACTCATATATATATATCTATGTGTGTGTATATATATGTATGTATGTGTGTACATACATATATATACACACACATAGATATACATCATCATCCTTTAACGTCCATTTTTCCAAGCAAGCATGGGTTGGACTATACATACATACATACATACATACATACATACATACATACATACATGCATACATACATGCATATATATATACATGTACATTCATACATATATATATACATACATACATACATACATACATACGTATGTACATACATGTATGTATATATGTATGTGTAT
>JAOPUL010001697.1:2847791-2860437 GCA_027564515.1 Octopus rubescens | reverse complement strand
CCTGCCAGCCCCGGTCAAACCGTCCAACTCATGCTTGCATGGAAAAACGGACGTTAAAGGATGATGATGATGATGATATGACGACATTTCCAATGGTGTCTTTCTATTTTAAGATAGTGTGTGATTTGAAGTATATTTGGCTGCTATTTCTACCTGATAGTGTGGCTGAGTAAAAGCTCCCTTGATGGCTAGGTAAAAATGTAGTTGAAATGGAAACTTGATTTATATGCTCAAAAATCTATACTTTAATCGATCAGTTAATGCGAGCATCCTCCAAATAAGAATAAATTAGGAAAGATAACAGCAAACTTATTTCAGATAAGATATAGGAAACATTGTAGATAGTTTAAAAAGAAGAAAATAATAATAATAATTATAATAATAATAATAATAAAAAACATCTAGACAAAGTTGAGAATGTGAGTGATAGAGAAAATAAGAGAAAAAGAAAGAGCAATGTTTAGAATAATGGCATGCTTTGATTGGATTGACTATAGACAGCTTCACAGCAGGTAGCAATCTGACACAGATAATCAATAAGTTGATTTGATTCCTAGTTGCAGAGATAAATGAACTGTTGAGCTCTCAACAATATGCTGTCCAGACCTTCGTGCAAATATGAAGTGTATTAAATGATAGAATATAGAATACCCCACTGAGATTTATAATCCCTACGTGCAGTTATTCATTTAATGTTTAGCACTCACTAGGAGGTTTACAATAGAGTAACAGAAAAAAAAAAATGACTTATTGAAAAAAAAAACCCTCTAAAATACACATATATTAAGAAAATAAATATATTAAGTTATATATAGTGACACACAAAATCTGAATTGATAAAAAAAATTTTTGAAATAGATTATAAATAAGGATGAAAAATATGAAAGCTAGTCAGTTTTTTTGCAAATAAGAATAATAATAATAAATAAAATAAATACTAATTTGAATTAATAAAAAGTGTTCAGTTGAAAAAAAAGTTAACTGCTCAAAAGTATTTATGATTGATCAAATATAGAAATATAGTTTGATTTTAAAATACAAGAAGGTTAAAATACATTATACAATATCAGTTGAATAGTTAAATTAATGTTAATAAATTTAATGCAAAGTGCAAAAATATTTTTAGCTAGAAATAGATATGCAATACAGAAAAAGAAACCAATAATTATAAATGTTTGATATTATTTTCGTTTTTAAGCCAATGGGAGAAAAATCTGAACATGTTTCTGCATCATTATGACCTCATCAGTAAAGATTAGACTTTACCACAGTTGATTTGTTGCAATGAAAGAATCACTACGTAATTGTACAAAATTAGGGATGTACTAACACTAGATTCCTATGGTAAGCATTTTAATAATATAGGACCTAGCCTTGAACAGTCACTTTTATTAAAAATGAAAAAGGAAATATGCCACAGTGCCGAGAGGAGGTGACTGTAATAGTGCACAGCAGTGGCAATGATAGAAATGGTAGAATGGGTGGGTGGGGTGGAGTGGGGGTGGGTGAATGGGCTGTTACAATAGGTGTGATGGAAGCAAACCAAACCTAGGAATATAGAGAAAAGTGTATGAAGTAAAGAACAAGAGCCGATGGTCATGCCACAGTGAAAGGTGGGTAGTGATTGCAACAGTGGGTAGTAGTGACAGAGGCAACAGCATGGAGAGTAAGAGATATGGAAAGAGGCAAAACAAATGTAGGCAAGTGGGCCAAATAAGCCAAGATAAAGAAGAACAAGTGAGTAAATAAGTTAGTGCAAGTTCATAGCGATTGTAATAGTGGACAGTATCAGTGATGGCGGAATGGTAGCAATAGCATGGGAACAAGAACAGATGGAGTCAAACCAAACCAAACCTGGACAAGTCAAGCAAGGTGGCCAAGATAAAGAGAAGGCAGCACAGAGTGGGTGTTGCTGCAATAACAAACAGTAATTGATGAATTGATGGTGTCAGGGAACAGTGAATTGGATTGCTAAGTGAAGAAAGTTATTCTAATGAAAAGTTAAAATCCATGAATTAACTTTTCTTAGGAAGTTTTAAACTGTCAAAAGTTTTATTGTCTGATTTGCATGCCAAATGTAATGTAATAATGGATTTGGTACTGTTTGCTGTTATTGCTTTATTAAAGAAAAAAATTCATTTCATGATTGGTGTTCGTTAAACTATACCATTTAAATTTATTTCCCCCATATATTGTTGCAGTTACTATTGTTTAGCTCTAGGGAAGCCCTAATCAAGCAAACCAAAACTCAAAAGATTCCCACCCATAACTGGATCATTCTCTCTATTATTGTTTTTCAAGCATATTGTACCTTGGATTACATTGTTCAATGTCTCCTTCATTCTTTTAAATCTTTTACAATGTAGTTTGAGAATGATTTAGCTGCTATTTCTAGTAGGTCAAATAATCATATAAACAGAAATTCTTTTATTCCACTCTCCTTTTATTAATCATTGTTGTGACATCCATCCCACACCTTCACTTACATTTATTATATAACAATGTATTCAGTAAACTACAAAGATCTTACTTAGCTGATTGAACTAATAAGATTTGGAAGAACTATATTAATGTCATATACAATTGTTTTTGTTTTATGCGTTTGTACTTTTATTCTATCTTTGTTTTTGTTTACTTTTTATTTTATCTTGCATTTTAGACAAAAGCTTTATTTGGTAATTTTCAATTTTTCTTAGCAATAGGTTGAATAAAGAAAATCTTCCTTTGGAAATATCACTAATTTATCAAAACTTAACTTCTAAAACAAATCAATACCTAATCTCTTAGGTACACTGATGCAAATAGAGCAAATAATCAAACACAAAACCTTCTAGAAAAATACTAGCAACTGCAATCCAATCCTACCTCATCTTCATGTATTGGCAGCTGCATATTTCGAAAATCACCCCCCCACACACATACACCACCACCACCACCATCACTCACCCCTGCTCCCTCCACCCAAAAGAAAGAAATGTTTGAATAACCATTTAGAAGTTTTCTTTGTTGTTGTAGATGTGCCTACAAAGATGTGCATATTTATCAACAGATAGTTTTAGCTTACTTGTTCTTTATTTTTTTATTTTTCATCATTAAAATATTCAATTGTGAAAGAAAAAAAAAGTTTCCAAAGTCATATCTAACCCTTTCAATACCAACCTACCCAAGATGGATTCTGGTTTCATAGTACAAAACCTATAAGTTGAAAGTGTTCATATTTAAATTAAAACTTTCCATCACAATTCTTTATAAGAACCTTTCAATAAGTAATGTTCCAAATTTTCCAAATTTAATGTAAAAGACTGTATTTCATTTGAAATATGGTCTAGAGAGGTTTGAAATTTAGTACATTACAAAGTGACATAGAAGCTTTTACAGACAAAATAGTTGTTGCTGTTGTTTAGCCAAAGCTCTGATCAAACAGCCCTATAAATCAAAGACGTTACAACTTTGCCCATCCCGTCAGTTTGTCTATCAAAGACTACATTATTGTTCAATGTATTTTTTTCTGTTTCAAGACAGTATGGGGTGTGTGATATGAGAAAATTTTGCTGCTATTGCTAGCCAGTCTAATAACTGTGCAGAGGGTTTTTTGTTGACTCAAAGAGAACAATGTTTTAAAAATAAAACCATAACTTCAAAAGATCTTATCTTTGAGCTAAAACATGAAAATACAATTATAAGTCAAGGGTTTAGTAGAATTAGTAGAGTATGGATAAAATGCCATGCAATATCTAGAAGTGTACGTTTTATGTTCTGAGTTCAAATCACAGTAAGGTCAGCTTTGCTTCTCATTCTTCTAGAGTCAATTAAATAGTACCAACTCTTCTAATTGGCTGCATTCATTAACTGTATCTAAGGTCTTGTAACTATCATATGTCCACGTGCAAGCTATAATTATTAATTTTTAGGATGTTAACCGTTTTATGCTCTCTTTAAGTTTGAATTATTAGGTGGTTTAGGCATTTTGTTGACATAATCAATTGAAATACATTACCTTTATAGTTTCAATTTATTTTGAAAATTATGAAGAATTAAGTAAAGTAACTTTGTTGATATTAATCTGGTGTTTGGAATACAAATTAATATGAAATTTTGATTGATTTCAGTTTAGATTACTTTAAAATAGAATTTCATATCAAGGAATTAAGAGCAGTCTCAAGCTGGGTTAGTAAACTAATATTATTTCTTATTTTGGCACAAGGCCAGCAATTTTGAGGGAGGAGTGAAATCAATTATATCGATCCCAGTACTCAACTAGTGTTTTATTACTTTATTTTATCCACCATGAAAAGATGAAAGACAAGGTCAACTTGTAGGCATTTGGATTCTGAATGCAAAGCATCAGAAGAAATGGTGTTAAGCATTTTGTCTAGTATGATAATATTTCTGTCAGCTAGACACTTTAATAATAATAATAGTGGTTTCAGATTTTGGTACAAGGCCAGTCGGTTTGGGGGAGGGGCTAAGTCGATTACATCGACCCCAGTGTTCAACTGGTACTTATTTTATCGACCCCAGAAGGATAAAAGGCAAAGTCAATCCTGTCGGAATTTGAATGCCACTAAGCATTTCGCTTGGTGTGCTAACGTAGTTAATGTATACATGGATGTATTATGTCTGAAAGAAGAAAAACATGTGAAGGTCATCTCTGGAACATCTTTCATAATAAACCTGCTCAATCAGACCTGACTATGGCTAAATTGGAACAACAACAGTAATAGTCAAAGAAAAACTTAATCAGATTATGTTTTAGGTGCAGGCATGGCTGTGTGGGTAAGAAACTAGCTTCCCAATCATGTGCTCTTGGGTTCAGTCCCACTGTGTGGCACATTGGAAAAGTGTCTTCTGCTTTAGCTCTGGGTTGACCAAAACTTTGTGAGTGGATAGAAACTGAAAGAAGCCCATTTTGTATGAGTCTGTGTCTCTTTGTGTTTGTCCTTCACCACTATTTGACAACTGGTATTGGTTTGTTTATGTCCCTATACCTTAGTGGTTCAGCAAACAAAATTGACAGAATTAGAACCAGATTAAAAACATAGGTACTGGGGGTGATTTCTTCAACTAAAACCATTAAAGGCAGTGCTCCAGCATGGCCACAGTCCAATGACTGAAACAAGTAAAGGATAAAAGATTTACAGTAATGACGAAACTTAGTAATATGATTAACAAAACATTTTTTTATTTATAAATAATTTTTCTTTTTTGTGTGATTAATTATCACAAATTTCTATTTGTATGCAAGTAAGCATACATGTGTATGTGTGCATGAGTATCTGTTTATGCAACTGTAAATAAAATGATCACTAAATGGATACCATATGAATTTACTGTTGATATAATCAAACCAATAAGGGAGCTCCTATGTGGTCGTTTGTCTTGCTGGAAATAGCAACCAAATCTCTTTCAAATTAGAGCCTACTTTCTTAAACAAGAGGACATGTTAGCTAGCGTTGTTGAAAAGTACAGTCATCATCATCCTTTTTGTATTTGTTTTTCAATACAGGCTTTTATGGGACTTTCTGAGACAGTGTATTATGATCAATTTTCCTTACTGATGTCAATCCTTTAAGTTACCACCCATGACATGCAAGCATATGATATATCTATTCTAAAAAGCAGGATACATACAATGTGCCTGGATAAATTAATCTAGGATGATCATGGCTAGAATTCTTTTCATCACAGGTCTGCTTAATCAAGAACAACCTGAATATCATCATCATTTAACATTTGTTTTTAAAGCTGGCATGGGTTGGACGGTTTGACCGGAGCTAGCAAGGCCAGGGGCCACACCAGGTTCCATTGTCTGTTATGGCATGGTTTCTATGGCTGGATGCCCTTCTTAATGCCCACCACTCCATAGAGTGTACTGGGTGCTTTTAATGAGCACAGGGTTGGCTGTATAGTTAAGATGTTTGTTTCACAATTATGTAGTTTCGGGTTCAATCACACTGTGTGGCACCTTGGACAAGCATTTTCAATGATAACTTTGGTTGAATCAAAGCTTTACAAATAACATTTGGTATACAATATATATGTAAAGGAGCATCAGATAGACCATTCATAGGTAAATTGTGGGTTGTGGACCTTCTGAATAGCATACATAATAAAAAATTAACTTGTATTTTTAATTTCAGTAGTATGGCCGACCTTGTGATGAGCCAACTAACAGTTAAACATCTTTAGTGGAGTTCATTCTGTTGCTAGAGTAAGGGAAAGGCTCTGTTTTGAGAATAACTTTGCCCTTTCTTTCCTTCAGTAACAAAGATCCTGAAAGTGGTTATGGACATTACTATTCTGCACCTAAGAATTAAATTTAAAAACAAAAAAAAAGAAATAAAAAAACCTCCAATATTTACACATTTTAAGAATCAGTCTAAGCCAATATTGACCTAAAAATTTACTGCAGAGAATCAATAACTTTTTTTCTTTCTTTTTTTGTTAATAGTTATTTTTGTTATTAATAAACATAGAAATATAATTCCTACAGATCTGATGTAAGAATCAGCCAAAATATTACATTTGCAGAAATATTTAGGGGAAACACATTTATTAGTAGTACAGAAAGAAAAATAGCAAAAAAATGTAAAATAATGGATCTCTGAATCTATTTACTCCTTCCAAGGTTATATTTTTGAAATATAACCTCATTATCAAGTTCCAATTTAAGATATTCCTTACGGGAGAGGATTAAATATAAATTTATTAATTCGCCCTTCCAAGATATTAATTTTCTATGGCTTTCTTCAGTAAATGTTATCTGATTGTTCTGTTTATGCCTCTAAGATAATAACATTATTTTTTATAATGAGTTACTGTGCACTGAACCAATAACCTAATCTTTTAATTTCCTCTCTACCTTATATTTTGATTAGAAGATGCAGTCATGGCCAAATGGTAAGAAGTTTGCTTCACAAGCATGAGACCCTGGGTTCAATCCTACTGTGTCTCATCTTGGAGAAAGTGTGTTTTACCATAGCCTTGGATCAGCCCAAGGTCTGTGAATGAATTGAGAAATGGTTTATATCATCTAATAGGCTTTCATACTGTTTCTGACAATCCAAAGGTTCAGTTTTCTAACATATTCTGTCATGATAATTATGGTCTGAGAATTGTGTTTAGGATTCGATATCTGTGAAATACTCAACCACTTTCACATTAATTGGATGTGTAGGTAGTTCACTTGACTGAACAACAGAAAACTCATTGTCAAAAACTGACAAAAAAATCCATCATATTTTGACTGATTTATTTGCAGAATAACATCTTGGACCCTACTTCTAAATACACACATATCCTTTAACCACTATATGAATATAGTTAAGAATATATACGATATCTGAACATGATCAGAAAATAGACCAATCAAAATACACTGTTGATAGTAACACACACACACACACACACACACAAAAAAAAAAAAAAACTGATTGATTTGCTGAAAAGCCTATAATAGCCTCCTGAAAGTAAGTTATGAAAGCTGGTTTTCATGTTACAGCATTCTCAAAATAAAATATGTATCTTTAAGGCTCTGTGAGTTTATTTTTTTCTTTGATACTTAAATTGTTTTTGAGAAACTCATATGAACTAGTCATCAAATGAAATGTAAACAAAACAAAAGAAAAATACGATAAAAACAAAAACCATTGCCTTCAAGATAATGAGTTTTTATAAAAGTTCTATATTATCAGATAATAAAAAATAGAGATTAAATAATGGAATTGGAGTCTTCTCTGGTACTGAGACTTAATACATGATTGATATTGTATGGCAATCCGTTTTTCTGCCAGGGATAAAAAGAAATTTAATATTTTCCTATTTCACCCGGTTTCCTCTCTGAAACATTTCTTCTGTGTGATATTATCAATACCAACCTGATAGTTATTTCTACAAGTTAGTTTCCTTTGAAGGTGTACACAAGCAATATATTTTAATAAATAATTCTCTTTCAGAAACAGTTATTCTTATCTGGAAAATTAATCACATTGTTCTTGTGTTTTCTGATAAACTTACTTTGCTAATTTTCATGAAAGATTTCTGCTCATATCTATGTCACTAAATTTTCTATCTTCTCAATGGAAGTGAAGTATTTCGATTATAGTTAGCAGTCAGTAACAGGTATCTCATATCAGATAATGACTCTTATAAATATTCTTTTTCCCAAATGTTCTAAATTCAGGAAAAATATTTTAAAATTCTGATGACTGGAGAAAAAAAGTCTGTGTGTCTCTCATATCAGCAGAGTGCAGGAGATGAGAGATATAATAGATTATTAGATTAGCTAATTCATGATGAAACTTAGAAAACTGGGTGGTTTATTTCCAGACCAAATAAGAGAGGAAAGAAGTAAAGTAAATTTTTGGATTTTAGAAAGAAGTCATGCAAAATGCAGGGTCAGAACTGAAAGGCAAGGAGTGATTCAAAATGAATGTAGGGAATGTCCAGCAAGTTCTTTCTGAAGAACAATATAATAACAGATATGAGGGTGCCAAAAGGTAGTAACAGGATGAAAAATTGTTATCTTTACTAACAGATCTAAAATTTAGATCTGGGAAGTTTTGGTTCTAGATATATTTCTTAGTGTGTTTAGACCAGGAGGGAGCATATTACATATTGCTATTGTTGCTTACCCCACAAACCAGTCCTGACTGTGCAATCCTGACTGTATTCTAACTATGGCTATCCTGTTTTCTTTTTCAGGCATATGTATACCCTGGAGTACATTATACAATGTATCAGTTTTTTACAGATAATAGGGTGTGGTTGAGAGAGAATTAGCTACTTTTTTCTACCAGGTTGAGCAATCCTGTAGAGGCTCTCTTGTTAATTCAAGAAAGCTTATTTTGGTGAATGCAGTGTACAGTTATATGATTTTATAATTCCAAGTAGATAAACATTATGACGAAATGAGGAAGAGGATAGTCATTAAACCTAGGGTTCATTGTTTGCTTGGTTGGAGCTGAGACACAGTGAATATCAAGGGTTTAATGACTGACAGTATTAACAATAATTAATGTAATACATTAATTATGCTTCCTCTAGAGCATTATTATTACCATTAAACAGCTCTTTACATTTCAACTACATCAACACTTGTGTAAATTCAATCAATTGTAATTATCTTAATGATTCCTTCATGCCTTAAATCTTTTGTTATGAAGCTGCCTGAGACTACCCCTGGTTTTATGAAACAAACTTCCTGTTTTAAAGTGATCTAAAGTAAAACATTCCATCAACATTATACGCTAACTTATGTTCATAATACCAGTTTAACAATGACAAAGTTATTTTACTTAATTCCTCTTTTGCCAAACTACTAAGTTATGGGGATGTAATCAAACGAACAACAATTATCAAATGGTGAAGGGGACAAACAAAGACACACACACACACACGATGAGTTTCTACATAGTTTTCATTTACTAAATCTACTCACAAGGCTTTGATTGGCCCAGGGCTATAGTAGAAGTCTAGGTGCTGTGCAGTAGAATTGAACCCAAAACCATATGGTTGCAAAGTGAATTTCATCAGACATATAACAAAAGGGTTAAAGCTATATGAGTACACTAGAGATAAAGCTATCACAGGAGCCTTAATATGGTTGCTGGATCTGCTAGAAATAGCAGCCTTATCTCTCCCAAATGATATTGTTGTGTCTTATAATAGAAAGGATATATTAGGTTAGGTAATCCTTAATATACAAAAAGACTTGATTTTCAGGCCAAAACTGCTTTAATCAAGTATCTGCCATAAGAACAACAGCTAGAGCTATGCGCTAACCCTTTTGATAGCAATCTGCCTGAAACCAACTCTAGCTCTATGATAAAAACCAACAAAACCTTTCATTTTAAACTTTGCTTATATTTCAATTAACCCTTTAGCATTTAAACCAGCCACATCCAGCCCAAATATTCTACCTATTTTATGTTTAAACTTGCCAGATCCAGCCTCTCATATCTACCTTACAATGTCATTTTATAAATAAACAATTATATCATTGAAATTTCAAAACTACAAGATACTGCATGGTTAATTCAAAACAATGTTAATAAATAAGCATTACTTTTGACGGAGTAATCTCAATGCTAAAGGATTAAAGCTTTCATTGATATTTTATATAAGAATCATAGGTTATGCTCTAAACACCAGATTGATCAAGGTAAATTTAGTTATATTACCAAATGTTTCAAAATTCTTGATTATTTTAAGATGAATTTAAACACATTGGTAAAGTAGATTTTTATAGAAACAACACCATAAAAAACACTTCTCATATAAGTGCAGGCATGGTTGTGTAGTTAAGAAGCTTGCTTTGCAACCATGCAGTTTCGGGTTCATTTCCACTGCACAGCACCTTGGGCAAGTGTCCGTTTCTATAGCCCTATGTGAGTAAATTTGGTTGGAAGCTGGAAACTGTGTGAAAGCTCAGTGTGTGTGTGTGTGTGTGTGTGTGTATATGTGTGTGTGTGTGTGTGTGTGTCTGAGTGTTTATGTGTATGTAACCCCAACATTTGACAACCAGTGTTGGTTTGTTTACAACCATGTAACTTAGCAGTTCAACAATAGCGAATGATAAAATAAGTACTAGATTTTTTAAAAAAAGTATTAGTGTTGGTTTGTTTGACTCAAACCCTTCAAGGAAGTGTCCAGCATGGTCACAGTCCAATGACCAGAACAAGTACAAAGATAGTAGGTAAAATATATAAAACAGTAAATTCCCAGAAAACTGAATTTGGGTGCCTGATATATCTTTTTTATGGTATCTAGAGAAATAACAGGTAACGTTGACAGTGACAGCAGAATTTTGAACTCAGCACAGAGGAATTTCAACTAAATATAGCTATGTATTTCCCTTAAATCTAGTTTGATATGTTTAATCAATATTTGGTATATCTTCCAAAATATTTGTTTAAACTTCAGAAAATGACAATTATTTGGAAAGAAATAACAAGAGATTTCCAAATTTAATTTGAAATACAAGGAAAATCTTACGACCCAAGATATAACAATATAATATAATATGTCTTTACACTTGCAATTGAGTAAACTATTTTTATTATGGATATGATTGAATAAAGTGTTGTATTTCTGGAGATAAAGTTAAAATCATTGTTAGGAATAGAAAAATTTCTTCAAATTTAATGTTGATAATAACTTCCTGTGTAATGGAACAAAGATATTCATATTTTGCTTCAAAAATGATGTATTTTATGGCTAGAAATTATTTAAAGCTTTTAAATATTTTTGCTGACAGTTTTCTTTGTCATAAAACTATTCCTTTGCCAAGATTAGAATATGCGAAGGGGGTTTAACATAAAATGATTGTACAGTAGAATTCATCCAACTTATAAAATGCAGTATTGGGAAATCTAATATATGGAACAGTTATGTTAGCGATATAATTGCTTACAATTATCTTATAACTTTGAATTTCTATTATGAACACACACATACTAAAATATATATGTGTACACACACACACACACAAACACACATCTATCCATCCATCTATCTATCTATCTATAACAATGAGAATATGGTAGAGTTAAATGTTAAAATGTGATGCTAAAAATATTTAAGGAAATATTTCAGGTAAGTTACAGAAGCATCTAATTTTCCTAACGATTGTTTTTATTTTTTTTATTAAGCTATCAGATTTAATCTTAGAACTTCCAATATTACAAGCAATGGTAAATATGATAAGAAAAGAAACACATTTTATTAATCAAAACAGAAATTTTGATCTAACAGCAATAATAATAACAATAATAATTCTTTCAACTATAGGCATAAGGCCTGAATTTTTTGTGGGAGAGGACTAGTCAATTCCATTAACCCCCCACCCCTCCCAAGTGCTCAACTGGTACTAATTTTATTGACCCCAAAAGGATGAAAGGAAAAGCTGACCATGGCAGCATTTGAACTCAGAATGAAAAGCCAGAAGAAATACTGATAAGCATTTTGTCCAGTGTAGTAATGATTCTGCCAGCTCACCACCTTGATAACAACAACAACAACAATAATAATAAAAATATTGAAAGTTGAAATTTATAATAAAAGTTGTTGCTATTGAGATTTATTCCCAAGTCAATCCTTATTGAGTTAACCTATAATGAAAAGCATTCCATCTGCGCTTAAGTCTTACTCTGCATATCTAGGACCACAGAGTACAATGCATTATTTATCTCATCAGATACAGTGTGATTTGAAAGGCATTTGGCTGTTATCTTTAGCTGGCCAAGTGACCACATAGAAGCTGCTGTGTAGCTTGAATATTATTTAGTTTGCACTGTGGGTACACATTTGGTTAATTCTTACAAAAATATTTCACCATGGCACAATAAAAAAGGCACCAAGGCCATGTTGAGACTCTATGAGACCCATTCAACCTAAACCAGTAAGGAAATAGACACAATGTGATGATGAGTATGCTGCTCATTATAATAAATGCCTTAAAAATATGAATATTATATCATAAAGAATGTATTTATTGATTTAGGAGAATTATTGATTTATGGTTCAAATAAGAAAATAATATATATATAAATATATATATATAAATATATATCAGAATGTGTGTGTGTGTGTGTGTGTGTGTGTGTGTGTGTGTGTGTGTGTGTGTGTGTGTGTGTGTGTGTGTGTG
>JAOPUL010001697.1:2830212-2843997 GCA_027564515.1 Octopus rubescens | reverse complement strand
ATACGTGTGTGTGTGTGTGTGTGTGTGTGTGTGTGTGTGTGTGTGTGTGTCTTTGTATCAGTGTTTGTCCCCCACCACCACTTGACAACCAGTGTTGGTGAGTTTAAATCCCTGTAACTTAGCAGTTCAGCAAAAGAGACTAATAGAATAAGTACTCAAAAGAGACTAATAGAATAATATAAGTACTGGGGGAGGAGGTGGATCAATTCACCCAACTAAAATTTCTTCAAGGTGGTGCCTCAACATGGCTGCAGTCTAATGACTGAAACAATTAAAAAAAATATAAAGATAGACTTAACTTGATTAATTAAGTTGGTAGTTGCATCCACTAATCAATGTGCTAACCAATTCTATGTAAAAATTGTAAAGTGGAATCAACATGGACCAAACTTGGATAAGGGAAATGATCTGGCTTAAGCTAGATGTCTAGATATAAATATCAAAGACAGGAATGAAAATCTCTGTATTTCAATATTTTGGTCTCTTTTTACCAAAACATATCTCTAAAGAAGCCAAGAGTCTATTAGGGAACAAGAATCTTAAAATGGTAAGATCGGGTTGTGGGGTCAGAAAATAAAGGCAGTATTATAAATAATTAAAACAGTAGGTATAATAAAAAAACAACAACAAAAACACAGTCTGAAAAGTAGCTCAGCTAATTACAATGCATATTCTACCTAATAACCTTTCTGGTGCTGCTGCTATGTATACAGATGTCATGGATCATATCCAGAGAAGGTTCACTCGACTAACTGGGATTCAATCACTAACAGACACACTCCAGGCATGCCATGTCTTTGTCTTTTTTATAACTACCATTAGGATTTCTGCTCCTTGGAGCTGGCTAGTCTCATGTCTCCACCACCTGGGTGACCCCAACCTTCTTGTATCCATCTCTCCATCTCTCGTCACCCATGTTGTATCCACCCCATTTTCAGCCTCACAGTAACAATTATGCTCAGTTCTTCCTCCTAAAAATATCACCCCACTGGAATCTTTTCTCTACTCATGTCTTCCCTGCAGTTGTTGACCTTCAACTATTTAGAAATATTAATGACACTGTACATACTGGTCTCAGAAGGCCTACAAAAGTCATACGCACTGCTCCTTCTTCTAGATTCAGCAAATAGAAACAAACATAAATTCTATAGCACATAGTCTATACAATCACCACACAATGAAATAATACAATGTATATAATACATAATCGACACCCAATACTATAAAATATCCTGCAGACAACCAACTTGTACAACTGAATCATATTCTACATCAGGCATGGGCAATTTTTTTCGAGAAGTGGAACGCATGAGATATGGCTCATCATCAGGCAAGTCACACTGCTAAAAAAAATTCAATGTAATTTTTTAGTTAGGCATGTCATTTAGAAAGTTCCACAGGCCGGAGTTTGCCTATTACTGTTCTACACAAATGCCAACCTGATAATACAGCACAATCCACAAAGATCATACTCTTAGACAATCACTAACCAATAGGATAACACAATCGCATAATTAACTCCTGATATATATGATAACCTGTACACAACCAACTCACACAACTGAGTCATATTCTATACAAATATCTCCTGATAATATAACATGACCCACAAAGATCATACTCTACACAGTCACTACCCAATAGAATACCATGGTGTATAGTTTTCCCATTATTGACACTTGTTGCTATAACATAACCCACACGCCAGTAAAAATTCACAGAAATTCTATTCAATATACACTTGCCAAACAATAAAAATAATACAATCGACAAAGTACATATTCAACACAATCATCACCGGTCATTAACTCCCACCTAATGCAATTCAAGCAGAATATATGAAACACAGACACCACCTAACAAAATATTATAATCTGCTTGACATATTAACATTGACGACATATAAAAACATATACAATGAACAGAAGAAACATGAAAATAATGCAATAAACAAGAAAACAAACTCCTCCACAAAGCAAAATATATATTGTATACACAATTATACACACCTGAAAAACAATAGTAAGAGGTGTACATGATGATGCAATGATAGAAACTAGCATAAAACTGCTGTCAACTCTGATTGCTGGTTGCTCAGTTGGGTCCATATTAGGCAGACTTTCCTTCGCCCATGCATTTGCCACATTTAGCAACCTTTCATAGTGGCACTTCTATGCCTCTTTCTTCTCAGAATCACTAAGTGTAAGACTACATGTCTCTAACTTCTGCTCATCAGATACTTCCATTAAGATATCTCTAAATTTCTGCTAGTTTGATAGGTTATTAAGCTTCCATAACCTCCTTTTCCAGACTGGTTTGTTCTTCTGAGCCCTTCTAGCTCCAATTCTGAAGTCACCAACTACTAAGCTATGTTGAATTATACATATTTCAACTGGGAAAAACTTTGCATTTACAAGCATCAGTGTGTCTTGTCAGGTGAGGATGTAGTTAATCCAGCTTGTGTCCCTACTAGACTGATAGGTGATCAGGTGGCTGACTGGTTTCTTGAAGTTAGTGTCACAGATCATCCAATTATTTGCATCACAAAACTCCAGCAGCCTTATTCCCTCCTCATTTCTAAGTCCAAACCATAACCTCCATGCACACCATGGGACTGCTGCCCAACATCTCCATTGAAGTCACCAACCATGATAACCAACTCTTTGTCATTTATCACTGAGATGGTCTCATAAAATGAACCTCATAAAATTGGTCCTTCTGATCATTTGCCAGCCCAGACTGTGGGGCATAGAGAGAGATAAATGCACTTGTTGATTTACCTAAGATTAGTCTCAGCTATCTATCATACACTCTGACAACCTCAGTTACCTTATCTTCCCATTTATCTGCAAAAAAGTATGCCTACAACACCTATCCCATCACTGCTGCCTACCCAAAAGAATTTGAATCTCTATTTTCTTACCCCATGATGAATCTAGCAGAGGCTCCCCTCCATCTTACTACTTGCACACAGCACACATCTACTTGTTGTTGGGCCAGCATCTCAATAATTTCCCCACTCCTTCCTTTTATCATGTTCATCCTGCTGACATTGATTGTGACAGCACTGAAATTGTGGACTTGGAAAGGAGAATAGTTATAAAAGTTATAAAAAATGCTAGAGAAGCCAACTCTATGAGTGGTTGCTAAAATGCAAAGAAATATCAGCAAAATCTCCTTCAACCCTGACTGTTCCATCTAAAATGATTGTATTTAAAATTTACTGATATATATTTTATCAATCAATTATTCAAATTTTCTCTCTTAAATAATTGTTTCTACTCTTGTTTCTACCCTTGTAGAAATTCTATGTGTGCGAAAGAGAGGGCTCAATCAATTAAATCTATCTCAGTATTTGACTGGTACTTTATTTTATCACTCCCAGAAGGATGAAAAAACACAGTTAACCTAAGTGTGATTTGAACTCAGACCATTACAAACAGTAACTAAATACCACAAGGTATCTTCCTACTCTCTAACATTTCTGCCAATTAAGGCACAATGCTTGCAATTTTGGGATAAAGGAGTTAGTTCATCAGATCATTTCCAGTAAAAGACTGGTACTTTATTTTATCAACCCTGGAGGAATGAAATGCATAGCTGACCTCAGCTGTTATCAGCCAGAAGAATTATCACAAAGCCTTTTCCCAACTCTAACAATTCTGCCAGTTCGCTATGTAGAGCATTACTGCAAAATTGTAAAGGACAAACTGTTATTGCATATTTGCTGTGAAGGCACATGTCTCAGTGATTAGAGCGTTGGGCTTACAATTGTGAGTTTGTGAGTTTGACTCTCGGACCAGGCTGTGTGTTGTGTTCTTGAGCAAGACACTTTATTTCACATTGCACCAGTTCACTCAGCTGTAGAAATGAGTTGCGACATCACTGGTGCCAAGCTGTATCAGCCTTTGCATTTCCCTTGGTGGTGTGGAGAGGGGAGACTGGTATGCATAGGCAACTGCTGGTCTTCCACAAACAACCTTGCTCAGACTTGTGCCTAGAAGAGGAGCTTTCTAGATGCAGACCCATGGTCGTTCGTGACCAAAGGGGGTCTCGCTCTCTCTCTATTCATTCAATATAGACTTAGTATTTAAATGCACAGCAAGGAAATACCCATGAGGCTTTGTGACTCAATCTTCATTCAAGGATAGACCGTCTCTTGCTACTAGCAATGTTTATGCTTCAATAAATAATAATCCAACTAATAACAGTTTGTTGTCAACCTTATCAATTATGTAGCTTAACAAAAGCTATATTTGGCAAACCAGACGTGATTATGACAAGTTAAAACACCAAATGTGATGAAGCTGCCCCAGTTCTGAGCAAAAAGAGCTGAGGCAGTTCAACCATCAAATTGAAGCAGTCCTATGTAAATCACACGACCCCCCCCCCCAACAATGAACAGTTGCCAAAGAACCAATTAACTATATGCACAAGATGAGTGATGAAAATACCTTATCGGTTCCAATAACAATCAACAGCTCTGGGTAGGAACTAGATAGAGCATAACCTGCAAAATTGTAAAGGATGAGCTGTGATTGGATATTTGCTGAACAGGGTTCATTTGCTGCGGACTTAGTATTTTGTTGTGCAGTAAGGAAATTCCCATGATGCTTTGTGACTCAATCTTCACTCCAGGATTGTCCTTCTTTTTCTGCTACGAATATTTATGCTTCAATGAATAATAACCTTACCTAAAAAGGTTTGTTGTCAGCATAATTAATTATGTACCTTAACAAGGAATATAGCTGCCTTATTCGTCTTAAATAATCATTTCTACTATAGGCACAAGGCCTGAAGTTGTTGGGGAGGGAGGGTTTAGTCGATGACATCGATCCAAGTGCTCAATTGGTACTTATTTCATCGACTTAAAAAGGATGAAAGACGAAGCCACCGTCAGCAGAATTTGAACTCGGAATGTATAGACAGACGAAATATCACTAAGCATTTTGTCCGGCGTGCTAGCAATCCAGCCAGCTCACCGCCTTAGCCATCTTAATTAATGAAGGGACATATTAATTTAAACAGTCTTAAAAGCTTCTAGAAGACAGGATGGTCGTGGCTGGGAATACTTCTAATCATATTTTTGTTCGACGAGGGTTGACCTGGGCATCTGATGTCTTAAATGTTTAGTCACTCTCACAACTCATTTCTACTTCACCTCTCATCTAAGTTAGCGTTTACACATCCATATTAAACGTCTCATGAGACCATCCACATTCAATGTTTGAATCTTTATCGTGCAGCTTCGCACTCATTACACACAGTTTATACAGTCTGACTTTTATTACTTGGACCATAGAAGCAAAAGCACCCTGAACTTCTATCACGTTCTTTCACAAAGTACTATCAACTTGCCAAAACCTCACCCGCACTAATCACATCAGTTAGGTAAGTGATACGTTCAAGCAAATTTACGTTCATAGAGTTTATTTCCTTTTGCTATATCCGTATACGAACAAACCTAATGTTTTGTTTTTCTCGCATTTCAATAATATTTACAATGTGATAGTAAACAAGAGAATTGTACCGATCCCTCTTTTTGCGTTTTCGATTTTCATGTGATTTATTTAATAATGATTAAATTCCTGAAATACATGTTATACTAAGAGTATACTGGACCTAATATCTCAAGATTACATTCTGTTCTGTTTAGTTCGTTGACATCAACACATTAAGACAAGATACACCAGTAATACATAAGTATTAATTAAAACATTCTGAATTTCGATAGAATAATTGGTTTTAAGCTCTCTTAAAAGTGAAACTTTAAAGCCACTAACTTGGTTAACCTACGAAATAAATCATTATAATCTTTATGCCGAAGCTACAATAAATATTGTGTCAATCAACAGACACGTAGTGGGGTCTCCAGTAAGAATTGGAGTTATGTTTGATTGATAAAGAAATGAACTGGTACTGGAACTTGGCAACCTTTCGACTGAAACATGCTGGTTATAAAATGACAGTATGACAATATGGGTAGGTATCGGTCGACGGTGAATTAAAAGTGTGTCCATAAAAAGTAAATAAATACGAAAGTAGATAACAACTGTAAAAACCATCAAATCTAGACATAAAACAGTGTCGTTGAGTGAAATAGTGACCTAAAACAGAGTGTAACCATGCTGATAAGAATGACAGACAAAAGGTAAAACACGAGAGAAAACAATAGCTACTTTATTCAATATTTGCACGTTTGTGTACCACAAAAATATAGGGTTTAAAAAGCGAATTAAAATGCTAACTGAGAGTCAGTCTTTAGCTAAAAACTCTCAGTTAGCGAACGAAAGAATTGTCAGCATTCTTCGTTTTGACTCTCACATCTGTCACTTTTTGCTCAGCTGATTATTAGGTAATGTCCGGAGAAATTTATTATTTATTTACTTTTGTTTTCATGACGTAGAAAGCGACGTTTGTTTTGAACTCAGAGTAGAAACTGAAAGCTGTATATAGTTATGTATATATAGTTATGTATGTACGTGCGTATGGAACCTAGTGAGTATACGTGTGTGCACGCACGCCTTGTTCAGCTGTATGTATTTGTAGTCAGTCGCACACAAACACACACATACATCCATTATCTTTCATATACACGTATATACATAAATACATATACATACATCTTTTTTGTATGTATGTGTGCGTGTGTGTCAGAGAGACAGAGAGTGAGTAAGACAACACCGTCTACACGTCAAGAAAACGAAAGTAAAAAAAAATAAAAAATGCTTACGGGCATTACCGAAGAAAAGTGATAAATGTGAGAGTCAAAACGAAAGAATGCATTTTGGTATTGTTTCGTTTATAGCAGCAAAACTTCGGTAATGTCTGCGAGAAATTATTATTTATTTACTTTTGTTTTCATGACGTGTAGACGGCGTCGTTTGTTTTGAACTCATACAAGAAAGTGAAAGCTGTATGTAGTTATGTATGTACGTGTATATGGAAGCTAGTGGCTGTACGTGAGTGTATTTATGTGCGTGTGTGCGCGCGCGCCGTGTTCAGCAGTATATATTTGTAGTCAGTCACACACGCACCCACGTACATCCATCATCTTTCATATACACGTACATATATAACTACATACAGCTTTCAGTTTCTACTCTAAGCTCGGGGCAAACGTCGCTTTCTACGCCATGAAAACAAAAGTAAATAGATAAGAAATTTCTCCGGACATTACCGAAAATTGAGCTGATACCAGCTGATCAAAAAGTGACAGATGTGTTGGTCAAAACGAACCCTTTTGTATTGTTCCTCATTGTATTGTCATTTAATGTTTTTAATTTTTAGCCCTTGTAGCCAATAAAAAAGAATATGGCCAATAAAAAAGAATGAATTATTTTTGTCCATATGCTGGTGATGTCGACGAGCGAACGGAACAGTTAAACACTAACTCGCACGCATACAAACACACACAATGGAGACGGACAACGATGTTTCATTTGGCAGGATCGATAATTTTTACGGGATGTATGTATGTGCGTGGCCAGAGTTCGTTCTTACCTTTTTAATCTGTGTATGTAAGATCCAAGTTTACCATGCACTTCTGTATTGTAAAACAAAAAAGGCAAGTAAATTTTCGAGCAATGTAGTTTTCATTTAAACTCACCCAGCACCACACAGCTGTATTAACTAATCTCATGTAACGCGTGTGTGAATGTGTGTTTAACGGTTCAGTTATTTCTTGTAGATCAAAGACAATTTCGGCAACACTGCGCGAAAAAAAAAAATCTTTTTCCGGAAATTGCCGAACATAAAATGCAAATGTTTTTTTTTCATTTGTCACATAGGATACTATCTCCGAAGAATCACCACCTTTGGTCGTAAAACACTTTTTCTATACGACTTAAAACTAAAACCAAGAGGAAATTAAGAGAATGTGGAATGCATCCCTTAACTTTAGCGACAGATGGTTTAGTTGATTGAAATAATGAAATAAACGCAAGACAGGGAGGAAAAAAATATGGAGATAGAAATCAAATGGCTAAATCTTTTATCTTTTGCTTGTTTCAGTCATCGAACAAACTTCCGTTATGATAGAGAAAATATGAGATATTTTGGGTCATATTGTACTTGTCATGACTTAAAAACTATTCTTTTTTATATTTTAAACAACTGAAATTATTATTTTTCACACATCAACAGGTGAAAGTATTTGATTTGATTTTTAATTGAGAAAAATACAACAATGCAACACGAGTTATATCCCTTCCACTGTAAAATCTATTGTGTTGAACACACGAACGTCTATCTTTTATCTTTTACTTGTTTCAGTCATCAGACTGCGGTCATGCTGGGGCACCACCTTGAAATTATTAGTCGAATGAATCAACCCCAGTACTTATTTTTTTCAAACTTGGTACTTATGCTATAGATTTTTTTTGCCGAACCGCTAAGTTACGGGGACGTAAACTAACCAACACCAGTTGCCAAGCGGTGGTGGGGGACAAACACAGACACAAGAACACAGAGAGAGAGAGAGAGAGAGAGAGAGAGAGAGAGAGAGAGAGTTGAAAAAAAGGTGGGGTGAGTGTAAGAATCAATACAAATCAAAGGTTATAGTAAGAAAAATAATAATAAAGGTGGGAAACAGCACGGAAGTATGTTTAAAAATTGTGTTATATATATATATATGTTACATTGAGTGACTTTTATAAAATATAACCAGTTTCAATGTGCCATCTTATCAAATATTACGAGTTGAAAGTAAAAAAAAAAATAGATGAAATTGGAAATTAAAGACAGCTTGCTTTATATCTTGTACATATTTAAGAGCAAGTGTGAGATTTTCATCTTACAGTCTCTTTTTATATAGTGTGAGTTTTAGTTCTATAATTAGGGATGGTCAGTTATATATATATATATATATATATATTTACCCAAGTCGCCCATACAACCCTGAGACCAGATGTGGTTCTGTAGTCGGAAAAGACCAAGAAAATGATCTTGATCGGGCTGACTGTCCCGTGGGGAGAAAACTGATCAGGCCTACGAGTTGAAGCGTTCTAAGTACGAGAGCCTTCTGAAAAATTGCAGGGGGAAGGGATGGCAGTCATGGCTTTTCCCAGTCGAGTTTGGCTGTATGGGATTTCCTGTCCAGTCAGTATGGAGGATGCTTACAGCCATTGGGGTGAGAGGAAAGGAGCGAAGGGTGGCTGTGCGCAAGATGGGAGAGGCAGCTGAAAGAGTCTCTTGTTGGTTATGGAGCAAGAGAGATGACCTAAGCTGGAAGCCAGGATGAAATGAGGAGCAATGATTTGGCCACCTCTGCTGACCCACCAATGGAAGGGTCGAAAGACCCAATGATCGTTGGATACTGTCTGATGACACCAGTTCCTCCTGGTCAAAGCTCCATTTACTTTGGTGAGTGGAAAAAAAGCACCTAGGTGTTATCTGCATATATATATATATATAGTTTACCTTATCGTTAAAGTGAGATCAACAAAAAAGTACTCCGTCCGATGAGAGATGGATATCGTTTAATATACACAGTATATGGTATAGATACAGTGTCTCAAAGTAATATTCAGCCTGACGGTTACTTGTAGATAATAAGCGCGTTATAAAAACCCACTTCTCTAATGTATAAAACTATCTGTAGCTCATAAATACATTCTGTATACATTAAACTATATATATATATTTAATATGCATCCTCTAGTGGACCAGGCTACATAACACATAGTAATTCAATAAGGAGGAGTCTAATTTAGTCCTATTCAGTTGAAATCTAGTCGATCCAATCAGTGAAATTATTTCATGAGGAGTATCTAGAACGTAAAGAAAGTCAGGTGTGAGAGATGAATATATTTATTTCACCAAATGATAGCTATAGGGTGACGGCCGTTTCGCAGCCTACATCATGTAAACATAATTATTTTAGTGTATAATAAAATCATTTTACGTGTCTGCCCTAGTATGCATGCCATAAATTACATAGTAGTTTTGTACATGTTCAAACCAATACAGATATAGAAGGCTATCACTTCAAATCAACAAAACATCTTGTTTATATCAATTTTTACACTACACTATAAGCATACAAAAAAAATCATTTTCAAATATAGAATGTCTGGCAGATCAATAATTTATTACAAAAATATACTATAGAAAGGAGGAAAGGAGATTTTGTAAGATATTAAAAAGGAAATGACGAGTAAGACTGATGGATATAAAGATGATAGAGAGTATAAGAGAGAGAGAGATGGGCAGGTAGATTGTCGTCAATAAGATAGACGGAGTAATAATAGAGAGAAAAGAGAGTCTAAGTTTTAAAGAATGGTAAAGATACACACAAACATACACGTACACTAACCTATGCAGATATACAAACATATACACGCATATATATATATATTATATTATATTATATTAAAATATGAGGATTTGGGGGTATGAACCAATGAGCAGATTATATCGTTTTTCAGAATATCTTTTTCCTCGGCTGGCTTGTGGGCCGCTTAAACTAAACAACTTCTTGGGGGGTTTTTTAATTGGGAAAAAGCTGAGGGGGGACAAAAGATGGTTTGTTCCCCCTCCCCTTCCTGAAAAAATGGTACCAGGGGACAAGTTCCGTGGTACCCCTGAAACAAGGTCCTTGGTAGAGAGGTATGCAGAGATTGTGTTTATGAAATATAAACGAGAGGTAGAGAAAAAACATTTGAATTAATATGGTGCATCGAAGTTTAGTGAGTTTGTTATTGTAAACAAAATACGGTAAATGGGTAGCAGAAGGAAATAGTGAGATAAACTTATTTTGAGAGTGTTTAAAAAAACATATAAGCAATAGTATAAGACAGCTGGATATATAAAAATGGACTTATGAATAGTTTATAACAATTATTAGCATCAAATAAGGTTAAAGTTTAAATGGCCAACAGATGCGAAGTGTCCAAATAAACTATTAATCGGGAACCCAAATTCCCTCTTTGCATGTTTTTCCAATTTGCTTGAGATGTTCGTGGATAGTTGAACATGACACATTAAATTTTTGCGCCAAATCTCTGGTGCTTTGACGTGGATCCGGTACAATAGTCTCATTCAAAAGGTCGTCATTCAGAGTGGGTCGTCTCCCAGGGTGACGCTTATCAGATATGTAACAATCGCCATCTTTAAACCTTTTAAACCACAGCTGACATGTACGAGCGTTCACTGCATCCGGATACACTTTACAAATATTTTTCATTGCTTCTGTCGCGGTACTTTTCTGTCGAAACTCATACAGTAAGCAATGGCGAATATGTTGTTTCATAAAGTTCTTATCCTCCATGAGCTTAATCACCGAAATAGCTATGAATGACACATTGCCGGATACAATAGATTACATACTATGTCTAGATAGGTCCCGCCCATTCGACCTTGGCTCTGACGAGATTGATTCATATTTCATAGTGGTGAAAAAACGTAATTATTTTCCGAACACCCTAATATATTCCATTCTATACTGGACACGAAGGCCTGGAATTTTGGGGGAGGGGAGTAGTCGATGTTATCGACCCCAGTTCGTAACTGGTACTCACTTTTGTGACTATAATATTAATAGTGTAGAGGAGGACATTGATGTGTTTTTCAACTTAATTAAAACAAACAGATGTTGTCTGTCAAAAAATTAATTCTCCCTAAAATCTTGAAAATTAAAGAAAAGAGAAGTTTGAAAACATTCTCGCAAAATTTGTATCGACCGTATTATCATCCTCGGTATCTCATGAAGTACTTTAAGACGGTTCAAAATATAGGGATATGTTTATTTAGGTAGGTAATTGGTTCCAAGACAAGCGATAAAACTAATAATATAACATTAGACGAACACTCTTTTTAACAAATTGATTAACTTAGATCTGTTTAATTGAATGGTTTGTACATAATTGTGTAGTTCATTTGATTTTCCACTTCAGTATTAGTTTCTACGTGTTTTGTTTTTTCTATGTTTTATGATTTCAAACGTTTGCTGAGGCAGATGTAAAGTCGAATAAATTGACTGAACTTGAAATTATTTCTTAAAAGCAAAAAATCGTTACTCGAAACGACGTAAGTTGCTGAACGCCTTTATATCGTGTGGTACAATCTTTTGAAAGAGAAACGCGTGACCGGAGAATATAACACTGGTTAAAATATACATGGCATCCTCCATATTCTCTAGGAACAATAAATCAGTGTTTCACAGACATGTGATGTGGCGGCACTCATCCCCACATTTGAATTACCCCCATGAGATAATCCCTCAAATCTATCAAAAAATGAAGAAATATTTAAACTCAACTAAGACTATTATAATCTAGCACTTGAAAAGGCAGGATATAAAGAAATACCGGACATAGCATATATAGATATAGTAGTAAAAATAATCATTACGGCAATCACAATAATATTGATAGCAAGAAGGGAGACATGGATAAACAGATTGAAATAAAGATGAGAGAGAAAAGAGCGAAATTTTAAAATCACAGTAAGCTAATAACAATAAAAAAGAATAAGAGCGAACCTAAAGAATTAGGGCCACAAAAAACATTAAGAACCTTAGACAGGAATAAAAACTCGAATACTAAATACACCAATAACTGAAATAACCAAAACAAAAACAAAGACAAGAAGAATAAACAAATAACATACAAGGGAAATAACAATAACAGAAATAATAATTATAATAATAAAAACCAGCAAAACAAAATAAATAATGCTACTATAAATAAAATTGAAACTATAAATAGCCATTGCACTACCCCTATAAAAAGAATCTCCCTAATGGTATGGGATGGTACATAATTCCATTCTAAGTTATTCTACGCAACATGGGAAAAAACACTTCCCTAAACAGAGCCGATAATACGGAATATTGAATAATCATAATATCAGAATAGCATTCTCAAATATTAGAAATTTCGCACAAATATTAGCCGCACATAACGCAAGCAAGCTGAATAAATACCATGAAAGTACAAATAGCAAAATAAAGTGTAATAATAATGAAAAAATTTGATACCAAAAACAATAACAAAGGTACCCAAAATGCTTAGAAACTTGCTTAGAAACTAGAAATGGCAAAATAAATTTCTAACAAATAATTACAACCAGCGAGGTCAACTACAGGTCATAATTAACATCCACCATATAGTATGAATCTAAAAATAGATAGACCTAGAACTCTTCTTCCTCCTTTTTTCTTCTTCCAGTACGCAATGCAACGCATCACCACCATTTAAATTGACTGTGGCAGTCTTAAATCGAAATGGCAACAAATGAAGACCCTGATGAAATTGTATTAGCACTTTAGTACTGTTGCACAAGCAACAGAATGCAGCAATTGCAATGGAAACACGTGTAGATCGAATGAACAAATTGATTCTCCTCATTATTGTTATTATTGCTTTTATATTATTTTATGACAGTAATGCTAATGATAATACTAAAATATACAATACAATACAATACAATACAATACAATACAATACAATAAGGGTTCTTATCGCTTGGTGAGAAACCCCTCGCTGGACGTCAACCATCTGTATCTGTCTCGAGGTATCCACTGCCAATTGGGACCCATACGGTGTATCAGGTAATCCCTCCATCTTGTCCTTGGTTTTCTTTGCATATATATATATATATATATATAAACAAAGAATGAACTCTCCAGTATTGTTTCCACCTTCCTTGGGTTTCACCCGTTCTCACTGCCGTTTTCACGGCTAACCTGCGTTGGAGAGTTAATTCTTTTTTTTATTCCATTTGCATCATCGATTTTAAAAAGTGTAATGAATTGTTTAAATTTTGTTTACATAACCTGGTCTG
>JAOPUL010001697.1:2337796-2351024 GCA_027564515.1 Octopus rubescens | reverse complement strand
GAGAGAGGGGGGGAGGAGAGGATATATATATATATATATATATATAGTGAGAGAGAGAGAGAGAGAGAGACAGAGAGAGAGACAGAGAAAGAGAGAGAGAGAGAAACAATACATTATATTCATACAGATTAAAAGGAACAAAATATCAGCTGGCCTCTACATATATTTTACACGTGACATTTATTTGTGAAAGACGTATGTATGCTTCACAGCTTGTCATCTTGTCTCCGCTTAATATGCCAAACAATGGTTTATGATTTAATATTCCCTGTGATCCGATACATGACTCGTTTCAATTCCTTGTTGTGGCTACTTAATTCAATTTGCTTAGAACATTTTCTGAGAATAGGCATGAACGACAGAGAATCTCATTTTCCCCAGACCCATAAATCTGAAGCTTTGTTCCTTTCAAAATCTGAGAAAAATCAATAGAAAACAGATACGTATATGCAATTCTATAAGCGGCAGAATGTTCAGAAAGTTTTTAAATCTTTAGAAAATCTCTTCGTATTCATATACACGAAGTCTTAACATTTCCCTTTGTTCGGATACTCGAGTTCATTTTAGAGATTTCTCTGCGTAACTTTTAATTTGTTGTATATATCAGGGTAACCGCATCCAGTAACTGCTTGATATTTAAATCAGCTGCCTACCTTTACAAAACATATGAAAAGGCAAGTGGTAAAAACATTACGTTTCTCAAAACTTTTCAGTGACTTCACAGACTGAAGCTGGAACAATTAAAGATCACAAATTAGGACATTTCACTGTATTTGATTCTTTCTGATTCTCTTTTGGAGTGATTTGATTATACATTAGGTTTTTTTTCTACTTTTTTTTCTACTTCGTCCTGTTTGGTTCGAAGCTAGTGTGCGTGACTTATAAATTCATTTGATTTATGTTCACACAACTGATATTTACTCAGATTTTATGGTTCGTAGACTAGAGGTCTTAACAAGATAATTAAAATTTTATATTCAGAAATTTTTTACAACACACAAAAAAATATCTACAAGCAAATTGTCTGTTCAATTGTGAGTAGTACAAACTACATTCAGTTATTAGAATGAAAACTTGAAAAATATATGAACAGATAAATCTTATTTACCTTTTTCCAATTACCATATAATTAAACTCATGATTGGACCTACCTCTGTATATTCGTTTGAATTGCAAGATTGCTAGATATAACATAAAAAATCTCATCGGTACCTACTATCTTTAATATAAGGGATGGCACATCGGATAATATAATTGTAGATACAATATGATTGAAAAAAAGATGCGTTCTTCTCGGCTGGAATGCTTATGTTTGTAGATTAGCTAAATCAAGATTGAGAACAACAAAAACAACACGTTATTTAGCCTAACTTCAACTCTGATCAAGAAGACCTACGACAAAACCATTCCAGCTGGGGTCATCCCGTCATTTTTTAAACGCAGGGAAACTACGAATATCCTGTTCAATGATACCTTTTTAAAGATGATAGGATTTAATTTTAGGGAGATATGTTTACTATTTCTAACAGGTAGAGTAACCACATTAAGGATCATTAATGTCAGATAATGTATGTTAAAAGCCCCCAGGTTGATGAAAGGTAGCTAGTGTCTGTGGTGATAAACGGAAGCTTCTAAAATTATAGGATTTATTCAAGACCATCAATCAATGAGATTAACGAAATGATAATTTGCTGTAATAGATTAAGTTTATTAATGATAGTTTACTTGCAAGCCATTCCCTAATAACCAAATCCGAATGGGTTCATTTATATTAATTAGTGTTATAATTGTATATTACTATTTGAGCAACTCTACTATGGGTGATGAAGGAAATGATGTTTATCTTCCCCAATGTACCTAATTTGCAATTTTCAGTCATTTCCATACTAAATGCTGCATATGAGATATAATATTTTGGTTTTAACACAATCAGAATGTATTCCAGTTGTGACCATCTCGTCTTTTACTTACATGCAGAGAACACTGGAATGTGTTCAATGATTATTCTTTTAAGAGGATAGGGTGTAATTTTAGAGAGATGTTGCTAATATTCATAACGGAACGAACAACCACATACACTTTTAGAAGCTACAGATTATAGAGAAGAGGCTGAGTGAAGTGAAAATGCAATCGACTTACCCCCACCTCCGAAGTTGCTGGTCTTGTGCCAAAATGAGAAACCAATATATCACGCTTAACGTATATACACCACTGACGGACAGGATACTACGAACGGTGTACACACGTTAAGTATGATACATAGATAGCTATTTTAATTCAATACTGTTTCAATTGCAAATACCGAATTTTTATTCAGCCTATCGGGTAGTCGCAATATCAGTTATTGTATTAATCACTGCTTCCTATATTGGAAGCAATAAATATCTATGCGAGTACACAGCATTGACAAGGCCCTAAAAGGCTGAAATGCATCTGGACTTCTCACTAGCCACTGCCGGAATATGTTGTGGTTTTAACACAGCACATCCATAAGAGATCTTATCTCGGACGAAAACTGCAATGTCTTACCAGTCATTTGTGTATATACGTTAAGAATGACACGAAGGCTATTTTTATTGAATGCCACTTCAATTGAGTACACCGAATTTAAAAAAGAAGTAGTATTTGTCTAGTTCTAATTTTATCGACTTCCGGAAGGACATAAGGTAAAGTAAACGACGGTGGTATTCGAACTTGCGAGACAGAAGAACTGAACTAAATGCTGCAAAGCATTATGTCCCAAATTCTTCTTGACATTGTTTAGGTTGAACAAATCGATACCGGTACAAGCTCTTTATGAGTTTAGTAGGTTGCAAACAAACCAATGCCAGATATCAATCGATGAGGGGACAAACAGAAAGACACCACGAAATCTCATCACACACCCACACAAATACATACATATGCATACACATACACACGTACCTAAACATACGACTAGCTTCGTAAAACAAATTTACACACAGGGCATTAGTCGGCCCAGGGCTAGAGTAAAGACCATTTGTCCAAGATGCGGTGCAGTGGGATTAAACCTGAAACAATGTGATTGCGATGTGAACTTGTTAATCACACAACCTTGCCTACAATATCTACAATATTTAAAAAATGTTTCTGTACATAAATGCTTTGATCTAAACTGCGTCCTGCAATGAGCGTTTCTCATCACAAATTACAAATTAATAAGTATGCAAGTATATTATGTTGATTATATTATGAAGAAAGGATATGAATATTTAAACATTGAACTTTGTGACTCTGTAATAATTATTAAATTAGTACAAGGGTCTAGATAATTCATGCAATTCTGATCGATTCCTCCTGACACGTCATAGATAATATCTTAGCAAAATGAAAATTTAGTTTCCATTAATTGTAAAAACAAAACAAATCAAGAGAAAAGTTATAACTGGAAGATAATGCGCTGTTGCTTTCAGCGGAATTATTAGGACCACCTTATGCTTTCAGTGGAAATATTAGGATCACACTAAACGAAACATAAAGCAGGCATTCAGTTTTGTACCATATTGCGCTGTTGCTTTCAGTGGAAATGTTAGGACCACGCTAAACGAAACATATAGGAAGCATTTAGTTTTCTCCCATAATGCGCTGTTGCTTTCCGTGGAAATGTTAGGACCACGCTAAACGAAACATATAGGAAGCATTTAGTTTTGTCCCATAATGCGCTATAGCTTGCAGTGGAAATGTTAGGACCCCGCTAAACGAAACATAAAGGAAGCATTTAGTTTTGTCCCATAATGCGCTGTTGCTTTCAGTGGAAACGTTAGGATCACACTAAACGAAACATAGAAAGTATTTAGTTTTGTCCCTTTATTATCCTGGTCTGGCAGTGAATGTGCACCGTCATTAAAGCGAAGTTAGACTAATACCTTGCTATATTAGTTTCAGTTCTCGTCGCTTTAAGTTCAAGTCCCGCGGAGGTCAACTTCACTTTTCATGCTTTCGAAATCAATACTCGATAATAATATATTTAAACATGATAATTTTAGTTTCTCTTTCATCCCTTCGATGCCGTTAAATACAATACTTGTATTGTATACTACTGGGGGCGATTTTTCTTTCTTCTTCCTCTCTTTCTTTCTTTCTCTCTCTCTCCTCACTTTCAGAACTTGGTATATCCCACAAGATGGTGTTTGTAAACAACACTCGGATGAAAGAAAATCGGAAACCATCGTTGTATACCGCACAAAAATTCCATGACAAACTCGTATGAATCTTCAAGAAAGTAACCAAAAGTCCTTAGTCGATCTGATGGGGGTCAAAAAGGAATATCCTGAATCCTATCACGTATTGATTAATTGATGGATAACGCAAGCAGTACTAATTTGCTAAGGTCTATTTAATTAGTTATATTCTTTCTCAAAATGTTTTAGTCTTGCCCCAATGTTAGAGTCCAATCTTTATTTCGTTCTTAGAAACTCTAGACGAAAGGACTAAAATGCTTTATTATATTTAGTATATCCTCTCTTGGTTCTAAGTTCATACCACACCAAGCGTTCCTCACCTCTCATTCCTTACAATACATTAGTGTCTTTATATCGGTATAAAGAAATATATGCTTCACCCTACTGATGGCACTACAGATTCCTTTCTCTGTTTATATACTAAGGTTCGTCAATTATTCTACTTTATACAAAAGTTTTCGATCCATTATCTGGGTGAAATATTTTGGTTTAGACGGAGATCTTCTGTGGTCGGCTGATTAGCGCTGATTATTAGCAGAATTCAACTCAGAACACAAAATATCTGAACAGAGTATCCGATAACGCATTCCCACGGACGGTTACTTTACTTATCGACATCGAAAAGATGAAAGGCAACGTTGACCTCATTGTGATTTGAAATCAAAGTGCAAAGAACCAGAACCATGCTCGAATGGAAATTTATCCGCTGCTCTAATAATTCTACCTATTTGCCGTCTGCCACAATAACATTATATTTAATATTAATAACTTAGCTATTCTTGTGCACACATTTAGATCCGTTCATTCGCATTAAAGAGATTTAGATTAGATTGAAGTGGATACCCCCAAACCAAGACTAGACTTTGTCTATAACATTTTCTGTTTTAGTTTCTTTTTAACATTCGTTTAATTTCAATAAAACCTTTTTGATCTAAATGCAGTCATCAGATTGGTGAATTTTTATCGAACAGTAAGAACTGGGCAAGTAAGGCGAACGATAGTATTTTCTCTCGCACACTGATTTCTTCACCAGCTGTTAGAAGAGAATTTATCTGAAGTCATTATTACTACTGAAATCAGTGCAACGTTGAGAGAATCAATTAATCGATATTTTGTTTTGTTTTTGCTTTTTTGTTGTATTTTGTTTTTGTTTTTAGCTAAGAACATGTCTGATATCGACTCATGCATGGAATGTAAATTCAGCTAACTTGCTATAGGTTAGCCCACATGCTAATACAATGATGTAACACAAAGCAAACATACACGCGCACACATATACATGTACACACATAATCATACTTGCACTCTTCTTTTACTCTCCTCCTCATTGTTTTTGCTATATTTCTAGTATACACATATATATAGACACGTGAACATATTTTCTAGGTACCACATTAGCATTTCCGCCATAGTTATGAAGGAAATAATATATATATATATATATATACAGTATACAGATATATGTATGCACAATGCATACACACATATATAACTATAAAAATAATAATAATGCTCATAGTATATTAATAAGTACTTTATAAACAAATTGAAGAGAGTTTTCTGCCGAAAAATAAATCATTTGGGATTAAAGTGGTGCATAAACAATCAATTTTAATCATTATATCTCAGTTCATATAAGGAATGTACTCATTCCTACAAGAGGCATATTAGTAATCACTATCTTACGTAGACTAGTTGCTAAGTCTTTTATAACTAAAACAACTATCGTCTAGAAAGTTGTGCATCAGAACAACTTGTTAGTATAGCTTATGGAAATAGCTTTAGTGACGGTTTGAAACGGCCGATCAGCAGCTTCCACTCCATAGCTGTGCTAACAGCATAGCTAAAAACCACACTGCACCGTTCTGACCGGAGTACACTATACCAGCTCAAACGATATAACATCACACTATGCTACACTGCTACACTACACCACGTGTAATCCAACGGAAGACACTGAGACAACGAGGAATTTTTGAAATCATCAAAGAAATCACAACTAAATCTCGCTCTCATTACTTTCGAAAGTGTTAAATGAAAAAAGAAACGGCGAGAGAATTTATTAATGTATCATTAGGTAAGAATTCCAACCACGTTTCATGGTTCGCTACCTCAACAGCCCCTTTATAGGATCCAGTTGCTAAAGACATCATCAGGAGGAACCACGTCTGGTTTCGGCATTTACTCCTCTACCCTTTTCGACGTGGCGGAGCCTCCACCCCTTTCAAAGGTGCCTCCAGCTCTGGTGTTGAGTGCGTTTCTTTTTTTTTCCTTTTTGCCTGGCCTTTTGATCTTCAGTTTCTTCAATGCAGCATCCACGACTGTCAGCAGGAGAATGACCATCCTGCCAAATGCCCACTTGAAATACTCGCCGGTAGGCTCAAGCAGCCAGCACTAGCTAGCTGTAAAATGACACTGTCTAAGCTTCAACTGACCAATGGACTCGGTTCGCGCCTTCTCTAAACCCGCCTTCCTATATCGAGGACAAACGATTAGATAGTCACGTCCGAAACACTTTTTGATCAAAGTTAAGATCTGCTCCTTCAGAGCTGCCCTATGACAAAACAATATAACAGCAAATCTAAACCTTACTTCAGATCCAACATTTTGTATAAACCTAGTATAGACTAAATTCATCTCAAGCTCTAATAGAGGGTGGGTTAGGGGTTAGATAAAACGGTAGAATTTAGTTAGCTATATATTCAGCAATACTCAATCCACATAAAAATCATATTAACATGTATTTTACTTAATTTTGATGTCTTTATAATTTTAGTAGTATCCAACCTTACCTGTCTTAATTAATACCTGAAATAAATAAAATCTCAGGAATGCATTATGGTCTCGGGTGAGTTGTTGTCAATCTGCTGTTAGTTCAGGAACGTTGATTCATTCAGAATTGTTACATCCAAGCAATTCCGAAGTTGGTTCTAACTGAGCTCCAAAATATGTAATGCGCAGAGAATGCTACATAACTATGGATGTCTCCTTGAAGGCATGTGCCCCAGGAGGAAATTTCAACTATCTATGTATAAAACTGTAACCAACAAACTTCGAACATGCATATAGGCAAACTTATATTCACTTTTATATATAAAGATGATTAAAAAACATTTTAGCTATATAACTTGTATATCAATGACACGTGTATCTTTTTGGAAACATTTCAGCAACTGCGACTGTGTGGAAGCACATCGTCGTCGTCACGTATCGTACGCCTGCAATGCACTGATGGCACTACAACCAAAGTACTCCCGATTCAGCGCGAGTTCTCCAGCTGACTGCCACTTTTGTCTAACCAGCAGGTGATATTGTCCATCCACTGTATTCTTTCCCTGTCTTTCGATCTACTACCCTCTACTCTTCCTTCCATGACAATTTTTTCCAGACCTCTGCTTCTACGAATATGGCGATAATAGATGAGCTTTTTTTGGGGTTTTCCTGCTTGCTTGACAATCAGTTCTTGCTCCACACCAAGTCTTTCGAATACCCACCCAAACCGTTCAGTATTATCAATATATCACTTAGAACTGACTGTTCGGTCAAAGATAAATACTTCCCATCCAGTGAAACCATACTGCATATTTTGCACGTTCATTTACCGTGAAAAACTTTCGAAATTACATGCCTATAAAATTTTAAAACTGCACAATTAAAAAATAATTAAATCATAAAGTTTTAAATAAAAGTTATTGTGATAAATATTATGCAAAACTATCATGCACATATATTGAATACTACAACGTATATACCTAATGAAATCAGCTTAGTTGGGCCACCCTGTATATGATTAAAATACCTACACCTAACATATCCTTTTACACATGCTGTATTTATACCATCTATGATATCAAAATACCAGATAATAACTACAACAGCCCTAGTATTCACTGACTGATTAAGGTGTTTAACTGAATTGAATTACAAGAATTTTATGACGTTTTAACATGTGAGCAAATATCTTTCGCTCCAAGACATATTAGGTGTTAGATGTGTTAACAAGGGATTGTCTTTTATGTGGCCATTCAATCTGCTAGGAATAGCAGCAAAATAAATTCTCATGTCACACCTTACTATCTTTGAAAAATGTTGATGGATTAAATACGTAGAGTTCTGTATTAGATAATACGCTCTTACGTTAATGTACGCCTGCATTAGATAAGGCACTCCTAAATTACATAATGTACTCCTGTGTTAGATCATATACTCCTGCGTTAGATAATGTACTCCTGTATTAGATGATGTACTCCTGCACTACATAATAATATAGTCCCGCATTCGTTGAGGTAACTTTTCCTTAGACAATGGTGTTCTTTGAACGAAGAAACTGATCATTACCCGACCAATGCTGGCATAGGTTAACAAACAGCAAAATACGTTAGAGCCCAAAACAACACACTTCGTGAGTTAACAAGGGAAAACTCGATGCGGTCGCTGAACACGTTAGAAACATAAGGCATTCTCCCTCAAATCACAACATATTGTCTTAAAAGAAAAAAAGGTAACATTGGACTATATATTCCTAGATATAAGAACAGTAAGGAGAGTTTCACTTGGAATGTTTTGTTCATAATTGTGCTCAATAAGGACTGATTCGATGATACAGACGAACAACCATAAAAACAACAACCATCACTACCACCGTCAAAACAACGACAAAAACAACACACGACATTAACATGTACATCATATATATACAAATAGGTTATTGGATATTGAATTTATAATCTATTGGAAAAAGAAACATGCAATACAAAAGGGAAATTATCCATTGATAATCAACTAGTTTCGTAGTTTTCCATTTTCTTTCCTTTGGTCTCTTGATAGGATAAATTTCTCTATCAGTGTTGGAGTGAATCCTGTATATATCTCCTCTACTTTAAACGGCTCAGTTCGAAAAACTCTAATATTCTCTGCCCCCATTGCTTTCAGTATATATGTCTATCGTCACACAGAGTAGCACAAAGAGATGTACTGCCTGATCTCCAAAATCTATTTACAAGACGCGCTAATGAGAGGGGCTCTAATGTGTCGGCTTGACTTACCAGAATTATCAGCTAAATCTTTCCGAAAAAGAATCCTATAGTCATTAAAAAAAGGAACGACATTTTCAGCTATGTACTCTGAGATAACCACTATATAAAAAGAAGGGATAGTTACCACCAATATGACTTTCAGTCTGATAAAGGCTGTCTTGGGGGCTAAGTAACTGTAGCATGTACGTATCCAAACGTAGCTACAGATCAATAAGAGATTCTCCAAGTCATTATTTGATTCGCCAGAAACAACAGTAGAGTCAGTGTAAAAGTCCACTTTCGTTTTTTTAAGAAACAGTAAGGCTATTTTGGATAAGCTGGTCTAAGAAAAACTGTCCGACAAGGCGAGGTATTCACAGTTAGAAAGCATTCCATCAGGGTTGAATTGAGGTTAAACGACGACAACGATAAAAGGTAAAAGTCAACTTCATACATTTTAGCGTAATATACTGACTAAAATGAATGAAACTTTATAGGTCTCCTTAAAGTATTTATCGTTGGTTCTATGTTACAATTGTAAGTTTGGGACAAATCGTATGATGGATACAGCTTTAAGTTGAAGCTGCTTTACTTATAATATTAATGCCACAATATGCCAATTCTTTTACAGCACAGCATGAATGTTCATACACATTTACGAAATTATAATTATACTGAACTTACACGAGAGTATTATTCAATTGTAATGCCTTTGGCATTTATTCATGTTCTAATTCTATCCTGCATGTCAAGCACATAAGCTGCAGGGAGAATGCTTACATTAATGCTCTTATATTATGCTAATACAATTTAACCTATGCTAGTTTGGGAAGAGTATATATGTATTACGTCAACTAAATGTACAACATCGCAGTGGCACCATGACTAAGTATCTACTTTCCATCTCATTTGTGATTAGTGAATTCCTCGTTAACCTTTCTATTTAGCTGGAAATTGGATACTATTATTACAACGAAATGGCTATAAGACCGGTATCCGTGCAAGTATAAATTATTCTCAGTTCCGAATTAGTATCATGACATGGCTGTCACAGCACTGCAGATACTGCTTGATGAACTTATTTCATCAGACAGGTCGTCCAAAGCAATTGCAATGAACTAGTATAAATATTTTGTTAAATGAATCAAATTGACATTTGAGAAGATACATTTCAAATGATATAAGAGTTTTCTCTTGGATAAACCAGAGGGCATTCTGAAAGTTCAAAAAGATTTCACAACAAAGTGACATAAATGCAAGTTAAGATTACTTGGTTGGGTTTTAGAAGAAGTAACTATCCGCTTAATACTACCTACGAGATTTTCCGACAATTGGAATTATTTTTGGTCTGAAATACTCATAAAATCTATCCTAACAATAATCAAATACTAGTAAATAGAGAAAATAAATTCTACATCGCCCAAAACAATTATTTTGGGACCTTAAGGGATGTTTATGTGTCAGAAAAAAATGTTTCATTCGAAGAAATCTACTTTCTAATATATTCAATCGCGTGCAATCATTTTAACCAAATAACAGAGTGTTACACGCAACAGAGACGAAGTCGAGATATCTATTAGCTTCTCTTCAGAAATATCTTAAAGGGCTTCCCTTATCATTGTATTTGTTTCGAATATATATTTTCTTCCTCGGGCGAGTACAAGATTACTTAATTTATCTTGTGGCGTACAACATTTCAATTAGAAGTTTCTCAAGCCTCAGGCACTTTGTAAAATGTTCGGTTTTCAGTTTCTAAATCAACAAACCCTCACTGAATATTGACAGGGCGGTAAGAAGATGCTATTTAAGTTAGCTGTCTTAAAATCTAAATGTCTACATTTTAAAACTAGTCAAATTATATTTACATACCGACGAAAAATGGACTACTAATGTAACATTTGGCCAAGAGGCAAGTTATATGGTTCTGAAAACTTCCAAAACACATTGGTTTCCTATGAGTGTTTATGACATATGGTTAAAATGAAGTGCTTCTCACTATGAACACGCTGGTATTCCACTTTTATCTTCAAGTATGTGTGTATTAACTGAGAGAACTAAAGCATAATTCAAATGAATGTAGACCAACTAGTTACAAATAAGTTACTTCATATTAAAAAATATAAAGAAACAAAATTCGAAGCAGCAATTATTTTACGTGCTTAATCGTATGATTTAATACTAATTATACAACCCAAATTCTTTAATATTGCCATAGTCAATCAATTAAACGTATTCACGCACAAAAGAATATCATAAACATTGTACTATTGTACTATTGTATTGTTATTTTTGTTAAATTTGAAATATTTAAAAAGATTCGTGGTAATGCATGAAGAGCATTTTTTTCCGTTCTATTTACCAAACTAGAGTTCTTTTTTCTTCTTATCTCTGCTTCGAATATAAATAGATTTCTTGCTATCATTGATAGAACTGATCAACAATTTTATTTTGTAATAAATACTACTTTGATGTAAACAAATACTTTAGACGAAAGAATCTCTATGATCAAAGGTAAATTGCTTTGATAATTGACATAAAACTATGACAAGGATTACATTGCAAAGAGTCTCCGAGGAAATTATTCACTTAGCAATCCGAGTTTTATGTGTCATCCTTCATCAGCCAAAACAGTGAAGTGTATTGATGAGGTTATAATAAAACAGAAACATACCCAGAGCTATTTCTACTAGTGTCCTAAGTAACACTAACTTGTCTCTACTTTACAATCAGGTCAGACCTGATCGCCCCACACCAATGAACAAAGAGATGCAGCTCTTGATCATAGGTGTCTTGTTAGATATAATTCATTTCAACAGAATGTGGATTATACTAAGTAAACACTTTAAATAGTCATTATATTTACTCTAAGGTCAGTTTTGATCGACCACGCCTATGAACAATGAAAATGTAGGCATTGAATCATAGGTATATTTACAGTTATGTTTTATTTCAGATTACTTTATTCACCTTTTGCTTCTCTCTCCTTTCTTTTAAGACATTAGTGAGTGCTTCTAGAGAGATTTCTAGTAGGTCGATAACCAACAAGAAAAGCATGTGCACTTTAAATATATATATTGTTTAGAGTTTGGGTGACATGTAATTTGAGAGAATGGATTTTTTGTGAACTCTTTTACCATTAATTGAAGGTTGTACGTTCCCAATATGAAAGCTTCTCACACATATGACTCAGCAAAGACGATGCATGTAGACACACTTTAGATGTCAAAATTAATAGAGCGTTGAATAGAATTTATCGCAGTTTTTGTCCCGGATCTATGCGCCCTGACGTCAAATATTTTCTGGTCAACTTTATCTTCCTTTCGATTACTTGATCCTTCCGATTACTTGATCGCATGGGTTACTTGAACATCAGCTGGCAGGAGGGGATGCAGAGTAGTAGTCTTCCAAATGTTGTGTAACATCTCCCCACCCCCACCACTTTCTCATTGTTGCGTGTTGCAACAAAATTTCTTCTAATTTCTGGAACAATTTCACCGGTACATTTTGTCTGGTATATTTTGTAAGGGAAAGAAAGATAACGTTTTGCATTACTTAGCAATAGACGCACGCATATAAACTTCATATAAACTGTACAATCACTTACCAACGAAGTTAAAATATAAGTATTTACAAAACTGCATAATCGCAGAGAGAATTATATCTAACCGCTATAACACACTCTCAGCAGGTAAGTAAATCGAATTTAGCCAGAGAGTAAGAAGGAGCATTACGTGAAAACGAAATCATATTTAACATAACCATCTCGAGAAATTCTTTTTCCAACTATATATATATCACATATCTACATAATATCGACAATTTACAGAAGCTTCGCAATCGCATCATCCCTATTTCGATCCCAATCAGGTTCCTTGAGCAAATGTCATTTAATATAGCCGGGGGTCAACCAAAGCCTTCTTACAAAAATTTGGTAGACACAGTGTGTATGTATGTATGTATGTATGTATGTATGTATGTATGTATGTATGTATGTATGTATGTATGTATGTA
>JAOPUL010001697.1:2070085-2080181 GCA_027564515.1 Octopus rubescens | reverse complement strand
ATGAAAGAACAGCTGAGGAAAGAATATTTCCGAAGACTAAGATTGGTGTTAAGATCAAAATTGACTGGATGGAATAAGTTCGAAGCAGTAAATACATGGGCGATAGCATCACTTCGGTATGGAGCTGGAATCATAAACTGGGAAAAGAAAGAACTGATGAACATGGATACGAAGACAAGGAAATTACTGACATTTCACGGAGCGTTCCATCCAATGAGTGACACTGATAGGTTGTACTTGTCCAGAAGAAAGGGTGGGAAGGGTTTGATCAGTTGCCAGGATTGTGTTGAAGGAGAGGAAAACAGCTTGGGGGAGGGGGGATGTGAAAAATGTCGTGGAAGCATTACTGAAACATCTGAAGTCCAGCATAATAGAAATTGATAATTGTGCAAGGAAGGACCAGTTTAAAGAGTAAAAAGAGCAAAAATATGAAATAGTATGGAGTGTGTGGGGGGAGCAATGTTCGGCCAGTTTGCAAGAGATACGAACGCCAAGACTGATACAGAAGACAGGTGGTTATAGATGCTTAGGTGTGACTTGAAGATAGGGACAGAAGCACTTATATGCGCAGAACAAGAACAAGCGTTGAGGAGGAACTATGTGAAGTGCAGAATTGACAACACAGCTGATAGTGACGAATGGTGAGAGGGGTGAAACGGTATGGCACACAGTCAGCGAATGCCTAAAATTGGCACAACGAGAGTATAAAAGACGATATGACAACTTGGCAAGAATTATCCATTGGGAGCTCCGTGGAAATCACGGCCTACAAAGAGCAAAGACGTGGTATGACCAAATCCCAGGAGTTACCGAGAATGTACAAAATCCGGTGGGATGTAATGATCCAGTATGACCATCAGATCAGACATCGGAAACCTGACATTGTAATGGTAAAAAAAAAAGAAGAAAAACAGACTTGCATGATAATCGAGTTAGCATGTCCCGGTGACAACAAGATCAAAGAGAAAGAAGAAAAGCTGAACAACTATGACGATTTGAAGTGGAAAATACGCAGGTCGTGGCCAATGAAGAGAGTGGATTTGATACCAGTAGTAATTGGCACGCTTGGAAGTATCAGCGCTCAACTACCAACATGGCTCAAGAAGATTAGTACGAATGTAAAGATTGAACATCTTCAAAAAATCATCATCATTTGGAACTGCAAGAATTCTCTGCAGGGTTCTCCGCAGGGTTCTCCGCAGGGTTCTCCGCAGGGTTCTCCGCAGGGTTCTCGAGGTATGATTAGAAAAATGGTCACCTTAGATTGCTGACTGTGGACAGCTGACTCTTTACATCATACCCAGCAAAATGAGCTGAGATTTTTCATATAATAATAATAATAATAATAATAATAATAATAATAATAATGTTTTCTTTATTGGTCACAAGGGGCGAACACAAAACAAATAGGGACAATACAACACAAGGGATAAGTGGGGTTTGACACAATAATGTGTAGGAAAAAAAATAACAATAACAATTAACAACAACATTAGGCAATAAAATTCCCCAAAAGGTGGGATTTCCTTTAAGGGACAACCGAAGAACCTCACACATCCTGGTTACACCGACCGCCAGGGCCACCTCAGCAGATGCCTCTCTTCTCAACTCCTCCGGTCTACAAGCAAAACTTCAGGGTAGGCCCATTCACTTGGGTCATCCTCGCCAAATCACCCACCTTTCAACAAAAATACTAAAAAGCAGTACTTCCCTCTCCACCGTCACTTCCCCTTTCAAGTGGAACTTGAAAAAGTCGATGAGTCCTTCCAGTCTCGTCCACCACACTACCTCCTTCACCATAGCCACCTGACAGGCGAAAACTGCCTTTTCTTCCCTATCGAAGGAAGGGGCGGGGCGATCTTCCCAATGTACTCGGCTGGTAAGCGGATCCGTCCACCATGTATCAACAGCTGTTCGACAAATCTCCACAAGTCAGCAATACCCGGACAATGGATGAGTGCATGCAGTACGGTTTCGTCGCCCTAAGAACATTTCGGACAGGTCCGTCTGACAGCACCTCCGAGCTTTCTCGAACCAGCAGAGTTCACTTGCAGCGCTGGCAGGCTAAGAATTTCTGGAAGTTATCCATAGGCTTCGGCACGAAAGTCCTCCGGAAAAGACCAGTTAATTGATCCCTCCCGACGCTCAGAGTTTCCCCGAGAACGTCGTCGATCTTGCCCTCCACTAATCCCCTAAAGAACTCCATTGTGGAACTTCCACCGACTGCATTGCCCGACTGACAGAGGCCTGTGAGCGCTTGCCGAGACTCCAGTTGCCAAGCTACCTTTCTCGGTCCGTGCTTGATCCACGACTGTAGCTCCGTCAATGAGACGAGCTGCGGAAAATCCCGTCTGGCGAACGGTGACTACTCGTGTTCACCGTTAAGGAAACGCTGGAGAGCGTAGCCAAAGCGCGTGTCTACGCATCATTAGCCACGGCATGCCCAGTCCTCCACTCAAACGCTGTTGACAGCAGACGGACAGTCTGACGAGCGGAATACGCCCCTTCCACAGAAAATAGAAGAGCAAGCACTCCAGCTTGATCAGCCACGAAGCAGGGCCACGGACGACGGTCATGCGATAGTAGATGACGGAAGCGATGTACGCATTCGCCACCTTCGTCCGACCCTTCAGGGACAGCTTGCTCTCTGCCCATTTCTGAGTGAGACTGGTCACCCTGCCCATCACCTCCCCCCAGTTCTTGTCCACGTGGATGTCTGGACCGAACCAGTCCCTGCGTAATTTAACCGGTCCTTCCCTCAAGCGTCCCACATCACTGTCGGTTGGCATGGACTTGAACTCCTTTAACGTAGTGTTGACCACCTCGATTTCCGAGCTATCAGTTACTATTACGGTGATGTTGTCCGCATAAGCCGATACGAACCTTCTGCAACCTAGCTCAAGCGGGATACCTCTCAACATATCCAACTTCCCTAATAATGACTTAAGAGTCAGCACTTACAGAAGAGGCGAGAGTGGGCATCCTTGACAAACCGAAAGAGCGATGCCAAACGATTCCGATAGGTGGCCATTTACTTTGACCACCGATCAGATGTCGTTGTACATTGCAGCGATCCAGCCTCTGAAAACGGGACCATAACCGGCCGCTGCGATGACAGCCCCCAAGTATTGATGATCTACTCAATCAAATGCTTATCATTGGTCTAAATTGATCAGGACTCCACCGCTGCCAGGTTCCTTCCCTACTCTCTCTATGATGTAGCGCGTGAGGTGGGGGTTGTCGTGGATACATATTTTCGGGATAGCGCATGTCTGCGCATTACCAACCAGCTTATCGACGACAAATGCTAATCTCTTGACTAACACCTTGTCCAAAATCTTATAATCTGCGTTCAGCAGAGTTATGGGCCTAATATTGTTTATTTCGTCCTCCTTGTCCGGGTCTTTCCTCAGCTGCACCACCATTGCACGGCTTCAACATTGGGTATTCTCCCGTTCTGCTGCCAGTGTGGTAGACATCCGCTAATACATCACCTAACAAGTCTTGCATATAGAGATAAAACTCGAAAGGCAGACCATCCAACCCCGGAGACTTCTCCTTTGTGCAGCCAGCCAACGCGCCCCGTATTTCTTCAGCTGTTATCGGCATTTCGTAGAATTCCACGTCCTTGAACGAGAGGCGTCGCATATTGCCGTGATACGAGGTGATATCCACCCCTGTCCCCGACACACCGCGCGCTCCGTACAGTTCGACGAAGTGCTGCTAAAATTCCGTACACATCTGACTAAAGTCGTAATGCATGCACTCGTCGCGGCCTGTCAAAGTCGGAATTGTGGCTTTGTTGCCCCGTCGCACCCCTGCCACTCAGGCCCATAGAATGGCTTTCGTCCCCTCATATTTTAGCGCACGCGTTCTATCTCTGACAACACAACCTTCGTGCTTGGCATTGAAGAATTGATCGATGGCCAATCTTGTCGCCAGTAGATCAATCGCTATGCCCTTCCTAGGCGCCTCTTCTAACTTCCTAACTAGGTCTCCCTCTATCCTAGATTCCTCTAAAGCTATTTCCTTACTAAGCTCTACCGCCTCTACTCTAATAGACCTTTTCAGGGCTATCCACCATCGGTTGTTGACGATTCCACCCAACAAACTCCAATGGTCTAACTTGCTAACCTAGTTTCTGAATGCTTGACTGTTTCTGAATACTTGACAGAATCTGGATACGATCTGGAAGAACTAAAGAGCGAGCCGTCCCAAGGAAAACCTCCAAACATCTGAAGAAATATGGCTACCACGTTCCTGATGGGCCGTACACAGCGACTAGTCTGAAAGCACCACCTTCGCTATTGCTTACATCCAGAACCACCAACATACATTCCGGGTCCAGGTAGACCGTCGATACTTTGAGATCCAGACCTTTCTTAAAAAGCACTGCTACCCCTCCTCCCATTCCAGGCCGACTGAGAGATGCATAGATTTCAAAATCATCCAAGGTGGGGGCTAGATCGCCTGTGTCGGAATCCTGGTTTCACTGACGGCCGTCACATCCATAGCTACTGACCTGAGTTCGTTGAGCTAGCGGATCTGCTTCCAGGGTGACCCCAGGCCACGAACATTTATACATTCCTCTCTAACCACCGCCATTCCGGCCGGAGAAAGAGAAAGAGCGGGGTTGCTTACCCTGCCGGTCCTGTTGGCTGCCGGTTGGCCCGGCCTCCGGATCTGGTTGGGTTTTCTCTGGGAACCCCATTAAACGTCTTCTGGTCGCGCTTACATTAGGGATTCCCATGTTTTGGGGGAATACTTGCCTAATGTTTTTATAAGTTGTTAGTGGCATACGTACTAACAACAGCTCTTCCAGCATTTTAAGATTTTTATTTTCGTGAATTTCTGCCCCCCTCTCAATCTCCTTATTTTGTGCTATGACGACCATCAAATCTTCGTTGGTTCTCCTCACTAGCACAAAATTGGAAATCTGCGTCGTTTTCGCTTCTGAAAGTTTTCTTTTGGGGGCAGGGTGGGGTTTCGAAGGTGTTGGTTGTGCTGGTGGTAGTAGCTTTTGTTGTGTTGATGGTTGTAGAGCTGGTGGGGTTGGTATTGTTGTTTGTGTGACTGTATTTTTGTGTTGTCCTCATTTTCTGTGTTGTCCGCTGTTTGGGTTGGTGTGAGGCCGGCTGTTTTCCCCCTGTGCCTTCTTTTTTGGGGAGCGGGGGATTTTTCGGTTCCTCCTCATCTTCACTTTGAGATGTGTAGGAACCAGTGTCTGTGTACTCTGCCCCTGATGAGAGTGGGTGGCTGTTTGTCTTTGTGTAGGTGTCTATGTATAAGTGTTTTTAAGAAAGTGTGGTGGAGAGCTAGGTTGAGGAAAGCCCTGGGTGGTCCTCTCTTTTGATGTTCTTGTCAACTTTAGTGGTGACAGTGGTGGCGGTGTTGTTGGAGTTGTTGCTACTATTGCTACTGCTGCTGCTGCTGTTTCTGATACTGCCCCTTTTCCAGTTGTTGCCGGTCATTCCGCTTCAGATGGAGATGCTGCTGTGGTTTTTCCTGCAGATGCTGTTGTTGCTTCACACTTTTCCCTTTCTTGTAGATGGTGTTGTTGTTGTGGCAATGGCTGTGAGGTTGGTGGTGGGTCTCTCCCCTCAACTCTCTTGTTTTTGTTTTGTGGACAGAACGCCCGTAAATGATCTATCATGTCACAGACATGGCATCTCGGTCATCTGTCCTCCACACACAATAATTGACTGAACGGGCTGCAACCCGAAACTCGAAACGCTTATTTAAAATCTCAAAACTTACAGAACTCCAACCATTAATGTCTTCCCAGTATGGCGGCAATAATAATAACAATAACAATAATAATAATAATAATAGTAATAATAATAATAATAATAATAATAATAATAATAATAATAATAATATTAATAATAATAATAATAAACAAGATTAAAACAATTTCCATTGGCCTAACATTGATTTCTTTTCTACGCTTGAACAGATTGAGCTGGTTTATAGTTGAACGTATTCTCTGCACGTCAGTCCTGCATGAACTCGTATTGAAATCCTGCTTTATAAAACCTCATACAACTCAAATGTTCTTTGATCAAACTCTATCAGCTAAGCTATTGTATTATAGAACACAGTATATATTATGTATTCCGATTGTAATTCACGTGTATGTTATCTTTATTTTTGAATATATATAAGTTTGCATTTGCATAGGCCAAACAATACAATGCTATTCCTCATCAGAACATCAGCACACTGAATAACTAGTCTTCAACAATAATACATTACCATATGAGATTTTCTGACTGAAACGTTCTTTTTCTCTCATCCAAACATGATGCATTTCAAATCACTGTAAATATTCGAGAAACGTGTTACTTTTCATGATTTCATTACGAAGCATTTCACATTATTTCCTTTCTAAAAGATATTGTTGTTGTTGCACATTCCAAGTTAGGTTTGTGCAAGCAAGCTTATGCTAAGGTGATAAGTCGATTACACAACTCAAGATGAGAAGATACACACTACATCAGCGAAGTCTGAGATTTAGTGGTGTGATTGCTTATTCAGTATTCAGAGTTAGGATGGATGCAGTACAAGGCAATATGTTATTGTTTTCGATTAGGTTTGCTGTCCAAATTGCTATGACTTCTTAAGAATTTTAGTGAAGATTATTGAAGAGTAAAATTACGAAATTGTTTGCTAAGTTTTAAGTATGATTTCTCAAATGTATTTATTTCGGAAGACCTTAATTGTGTGCGCACATTTTTTTGGGCTTTTATATTGTGCGATTTTAGACCATTTGTCCGCTATTTATTCGATTATAAAAATGGGAACAGAGAGAAATTCCAGAGCTTAGGGAGCGAACAGAGAGAAATTCCAGAGCTTAGGGAGCGAACAGAACGTATGTCCATGAAAAGAGCGCTATAAACACCATATGGAAATGTAGTGTAACAAATTCTTTCACGTACGATGGACTGCCAATGTCACCCAGGACATTAACCGTGACAAATGTACATTATAAGAACCTAGGAAGAACCTCCTCTGCATGCTTTGGCTAGATCTTGAAATATTTCAGTTTTCAAGGCCAGCGTTTCTAGCAACAGCATTGCATTTTAGCTCCTTCCATACGCGTAATGATCGAAACGTCACTGGGAATTTGCAATAATGCAGAAACACCCATCAGAAGGATCTTATACCCTCTCTTAAAATTTACTGTTTCATCATTGATGTTGCAGTAATGAAGCCTCAGAATATAAATTATGGGATTATTTCGATGTTGATACCAATTAATTGGGGCTTCTAAAACTGGCAAATGACAATGAGACAATAGCCACATGGATAAATATCTCCTGTATCAAATATGGGCTACCTGATTCGAGCGATGCAGATCACACATTAACTCAGAATTAAGAAAAGCCAACTGATTGCTGTAATATATGGACCGAATCCATATGAACTACGATGAATTGTGAACTACGCTCACACATACCGCCGATTGTACCATACAAAAACAACATCAAATGACTATATATTGAATTTTATTATATGCTATGCATTAATATATTGAGAGAAGACCATTTTGTCGCTGTTTATGTGTTCAGTTTCTTTACGATAGGGTGAAAGAAAAACTAAACACCTACCAAAGAAATCCAAACCACTTATTATGTTCATCGGATATGTCGTCTCCATAAGTCAAGTGTTAAAAAACAAACGCAGTGAAATGTATCCAAGAGATCTCCGAAGATCATTCAATACATAGCTAAATTTATGGACACGGGGACCAAAATGATGAGTGACTCTCCGTAACCAGACTAGACAGCCAGTCATGAGTTGTGAACTATGATGGAACTTATATATTATAAAATACAAAAGTATATCCGTTCATATATGAGAGCAATGGCCACCAAAAACCCGGTTTTATGAAAAACGTAAAACAATTAAGAAGAAACTACCTATATAAAACACATAGAACAATTAACACCCTGATTGTGAACTTGTGAAGGTGCAATGTTTACTGATGCTATGGCAAGAAGAAAACCTATGAAAATTCCAAAACGAACATTGACCCTCGTTTATGCAACAACAAAGAAAGAAATAAGAGTGATGTGATTATCTGAAGAGGTACAAAGAGTAAGCTGCAAATAGGGGCATTACACACAAACGAATCAATTAGTTGATTTATTTACAAGTTACATAACTCATCCTGTTATCAATTCATAATAACACTAAAGGGAAATGCAACAGAGCGATGTTATTTCTAAAAGCATGACCGACCAATTCTCATATATGCGCAGAGATACATACGCACAATGCTGTGATTAAGAAACATTCTAAAAATGTAAATCACCCAACTTCTATGTGCTACACAGGAACACTTTCTATGACTCGCCTATCAACAATTGCCCCATCATAAGGACATGCATTTAATTTGTTCGAGAATATTGACACGAAAGCTTTGCGGACTTGATGATAATTTTTATGTATTTGAAATGTATATGTATGGGATTTATCAGTAAGATAAAGATATACGTTAATGCGAAGGATTTACGTGTTTCATAGTAGATGAGTAAATGTGACGGATTATTGAATTTCTAGATTTTACAATTGTAAACCTATTCCTATGTTCGTGATGTAATCCAAAAACAATCATACAGATTTCTGTTAATAAATGCAACAGCTTTGCAAGTAATATCTATGCGCTTGTGAAATGTTTCGTTCTGCCATATGGGGGTCATTTAAATGACATCATTATTAGGGAACGTATAATCATTACAACATCAGATAAATTACACTAGATTAATTTTTACAGACTTTTAAGTTCTGAGTTCAGTTACCACTGATGAAATCTTTATATTTCATGTTTCGGGGTTGATAAAAGTTCTGGGATCGATGTAATCATTTTTCGCCCTCACCTCAAATTACTGGTCTTGTACCAAAAATGGAAAATATTATTATTATAGGCGGCGAGCTGACAGAGTCGTTACCGCGCCGGGAGAATTGTTTAGCGGCAATTTATTCCGACTTTACGTTCTGAGTTCAAATGCCGCCGGTGTCGACTTTGCCTTTCATCCTTACGGGGTCGATAACGTGAGTAGCAGTTACAAACTGGGGTCGAAAAAATCGACTACTTCGCACATTTCGTCTATCTTTACACTCAGAGTTTCATTTCCTGTGAGTTTTATTTGCATTTCATCTTTTCGAGGTCGATAATTTAAGTACCAATCAAGTATAGTGATCGATGTAATCAATTAGCCGCCAAAAGTTCACGTCTTCCAGCTATAGTAAAATGGATTATTATCATGATCCTCATACTCATGATCATCATCGGCATCAATATCCCCATCCTCCTCCTCGTCATCATCATCATCATCATCATCATCATCATCATCATCATAACTGTCGTCGTCATCGTCATCGTCGACGTCACCTTCGTCATCATCATCATCATCATCATCATCATCATCATCATCATCATCATCATCATCATCATCGTTATCATCATCAGTCTTTCATTTATCCACAACAATTCCTAACATCGGGCTACAACTGGTCCCATACTTTTGCACTGTTGTGAGACTTGGCCCCTGCGGAATATCGATCTTCATCAACTTGAAGCATTTGACCATTATTGTCTGCGCCGCATCCTGCGCGTCCGACTAACTGATTACCTGCTGAATGTCACTATCCGTTCGAGTTGTCACCTTCTTGGCCTCGAAGAAACGCTACATCAAAAGAGACTTCGATGGTTCGGACATGTACTTCAGCGCCCTCAAGATGAAATTATTCACAAGTCGTTAGCGCCGGACCCACTTTTAGGATGGAGAAAGCAACGCGATGGTAAACTCAAAACTGGGCTTTCGACGGTTAAGGTCGATCTGGAGTTCGTCTCTGGTCCTCGCGTTTTTTGGCTTTGTCGTTGGAACCGTGAATGGCTGGAGTTCGTCGAGGAGTCAGCTGCTGAAAGGCGTAGGTGGATTGCCCTCACTCGTGACGCTGCAAATTCGCTGGGATTCGGCTCAACCCACCCCGGGCGAATGTAACAACAACAACAACAACAACGACGACGACGACACCACCCCCACCACCACCCCCCCCCCCCCCCCCCCCACCCCCCACCCCACCAAAA
>JAOPUL010001697.1:2011156-2019102 GCA_027564515.1 Octopus rubescens | reverse complement strand
AAATATGTGTGTCTTTGTGTCTGTGTTTTACCCCACCACCGCTTGACAACCGGTGTTGGTGCGTCTATGTAAAACAGCAATGAAAGCGAGTGAAACTCTAGGAAGATGGAAAAAATACCAACCAACACCCACTGGAATCGAACCAGCATTTTTCACGGATTCGACGGAATGTTTTGCCATTAAACTAAGGAGCTAGTTGACAAATTTCCCATCTTCTATAACGCTATAAACTTAGCTTTTGAATAATAGTCTCAAATTAGGAATATGTAAACAATTGTTTACATATTTTCTTGACGTATTGAAGGGAATAGAAATGATACAAGGAATTAAGTTCTCCAATACAGGTAAGCTGTAAAACATATATATTATTGTATGTCGTCGAGCTGGCAGAATCGTTAACACGCCGGATAAACAACTTAGCTGCATTTCGTTCATCTTTACATTGTGAGTTCGAAATCCGCCGAGGTTGACTTTGCCTTTCATCCGTTCGAGGCTGATGAAATAAATACCAGTTTAACATTGGGATCAATGAAATCCGCTAACCCCATCCCCCCAAAATTTCAGGTCCTGTGCCTATAGTACAAAGAATTATTTCCATGTTGTATATACTTGTCATGTTCGTGTATTGTCTTGAATCCATGCAATCACTACTGTTAATGAAAACCAAACGCAAAAACGAAATACACAAACCAAAATATTCCATCAATCAAAAAAAGAAAAGAAAAGAAAAGAAAAAAAAAGAAAAAAACATTGAGTCTCAGTAGCTAATAGAGTCTGAAGGACGTTGGCACTTTGATCCGACAGGAAAATTTTGAAGAAAATCTTCACTCTTATTACATTGCAGCATTACTTATGTATGGATTTAAAGTGACATTGAGATGTATGGCACATCTTAAGGAAACAAATCAACCTTAAGACGAAATAATCATTTGTTATAATCCAACATAACTTTAAAATTACGCAAAACACACACACTTAAACGCACACACACTCACATACACATATATGATTCCCAATAAGCGTCGTGTTTTCTTGTACTTAAGTCTGGTGGAATGTCTTGAATACGTGCAGGCACTAATCTTGATTAAAACCACTCGAAAAATAGAAATACAGGAAAATATTGAAGACAATCTTATTACAACGCAACCTTACCAAGTATGGATTTAGTGTGGAATTGAGATGTTTGGTACAACTTAAGGAACCAAATTACCCTACTAGGAACGAATCATTTGGTATAATCTACCATACAATATATATTACGAAACAAAACGCACAAACAGTCACAAGCATATGAATCACTATAAGTGTCGTGTTTTCCTGTGCTTAAGTTTGGTGTAATGTCTTGAAAACATGCAAGTACTACTCCTGATGAAATCCACTCTAATCTTCCATAAATAATAAAAGAAAAACTGTCATGGCAGCCAATATAATGTGAAGGGTATTAAAACTAATCTGAGAACAAAATATAGAAAATAATCTTCACTACCACCACAACGCCGCATTATCAATGTGTGGATTTAGTGACATCCTGAAGTATAGGATACTTCATAAGAAAACGAAGTCACATATGTGAACGCACCCTTTGGTGCAATCCTCCTTATAAAAAGAATCTCATTCACATTTAAGAAGGAACGTTTTGTCCCTGATAGTAAAACAAAACTGCCCCGTAACATATAAGTACTATGCTATTTGCAACAAAAACACACGAAGGCAAGCTATAGCTGTTTAGATAATATGAACTAAAACATTTCTTACTATAATTAAAACCTTACAATTCATGTTCCACTCCAGGGTTCTGAATATCTCTTCCAACCATGATTAATCGCTGCGCACCATGGAAAATTCGTATTGAAGTCTCTTTCACCTGGGCACTCCGTCGGTTTCGACGGCGATTGACCTTAACGTACCCTTAAACGTAGTTCTCATGGAGATTCAGCGTGATGCATAATATGATAAGCATGGTCTTTGACTTTCAGGTAGGACTCATTTTTGCCAGCTGAGTGGACTGGAGCAACATGAAATCAAGTGTCTTGCCCAAGAACACAACGCACCGCCAAGAATCGAACTCACGACCTTACAATCGTGAACCGAATGCCCTAACCACTAACCCACTTGGCTTCACACCTTCCGTTTAAAGCCTCAGTAACAGCAGGCAATGGTTTTGAAATGAGCTAAATAGTGTATTGTGTATTGTAAAAAGAGCCATGATGAGCATAATCGAAAATGAAATTGCAATATATGTATTGCTGAGAAATAAACATCTTAAAACGCGGACACAACACCGTAAACAGAAGATATGAGAATTTATCCACATGGTGACAGATGAAAAATTTTCTCCACAGAGATAGAAACACAAATACGTAAAACATATCGTTTCATCAAAATTGCCATTTGTTTTGTTTGCAAAAGAAAAAAAATATATATTGCATATCCAAGTTAAGTATGTTCCCTTAGGAAAAAGCGTAACATAGTATTATAGCGATTAATCACAAATGCAATATGCACAACGGCGCACAAAGGGCGCATCAGAAATGTATATATGTATACATGTATCTCGAAATGAAACCGAATTGCAATGCTGTGCATGGGTGATCTTGTGGAGTTGACCCCCTGCTTAATAATAAAAACGGCACAGCACGTGGCTTAGATTCATGCATGCTTGAACGAACATACATCTGTTGCACAAGGCGGTTTGTTACAAGGTGAACAATGAAGGTTTCCGAAGGGCTGCGTGGTTGCGTGAAGTTCTTTCTCATATCGTGATAGAGCATTTACGGAGGAGATTGATTGAACTACACGTCATGTCACGTGCAGTATTTCTTCCGGATTTTTACGTTTTGAGTTCAAATCCCGCCCTTCGGGAACGATTTAATACCCTATCACTCAAGAATTGGAGTCAATAGTATCGTCGAAAACCCTACCCTTCAATATTGATGGACTTACGTCGAAATTAGAAAACTATTATTTAAGACCGTGCGCTGGCGGAAAAAAATGGTTAGAGGTATTTCTCCGGTTCTTTACGTTCTGCGTTCAAATCCCGTCACGGTCGATCTTCCTTCCTTCCATCTATTCGGGGTCGATAAAATAAGTACCTGTTGGACACTGGGATCGATGTAACCGACTTATCCCTTTACCCGTCATTGTTGGCCCCGTGACAATAATTGAAACCATCATCACCTTCATCATCATCATCATCATCATCATCATCATCATCATCATCATCAACATCATCATCATCATCATCATCATCATCATCATCATCATCCCCACCCCCACAACCACTATCACTAACGACAACATCATCATCATCATCATCATCATTATCAACAACAACAACAACAACAACGGCAGCAGCATCAAATAGTACAAACTAAAAATTATAGGGGTATATATTAGATTTTTTTTCTTTTCTGTAAGTATTATCGTCTTACTGAAAGAGATTAGTGTTTTGTTTGGCTGCACTTTTGCATGAATAGCAGAATACATAGTAATGATTGATGAAGTCAGTTGAAAGGAAGTCGTAGAGCATATGTGAATGCTCGTAGCTTCTTATGTAGACTGTTCGTCTCACGTCTGTAATGTCGTGGTTCCTATTCCACCTTCATATCTGGTGTTCGGTCCTTTGCCAATATATCTCAGTGCATGTTACTGCAGTGTCATTATCGGGAAATTTTCTCGCATCTGCTGCCGGTTGGTGCCTCGAAAATTATTATATGTTTAACCTTATTAAATCGAAACGGCCCCTTATGGCTACCACACCACAAAGAATGCTGAAGGTTGGAGAATTTAGGGCACATGTCATTGCTTTTCGTGGTTGATGGAGAAAGAATGAGAAAATGTGTTATTGTGGTTGTAGGTAAGGACAGAAATATGTAGCGACACCTCATTATCTCTATCTCTTCTGCACTCCTTGATCAAAGGCAAAGACCCACACTGTATATTCTTCACTCCCTTATGTCGTTCGAACTAATGAACATTCTTTCGTTGCCACAAATTAGCACGGGTTGTCGATATTGTTCGATTCCATCACATTTATTAATAGCTTACGAAGTGATTCTTATTGCTAGATATATATTTCATAGCAATACAAACCAATAATGGTGCATCTACAGGGATTTTTTCCTGCAAGAAATAACATCCACTCAACAATTTCAGAAATATCAGAATACAAAAAAGAATACTTAGATGTTTCTCATCAGGTATTTGGTAAGTACTCGGTAATCATCATCATCATCATCATCATCATCATCATCATCATCCAAAACTACAAGGGTAACAACATCGATATCATCAACTTATTCTCAATTAAGTTGTACGTCTAGAATGATGTATTCTGTTTTGCAAAGTTATCCATACAATCCTAGATTAATATTACACCTGGTCAAATCAAGAAATCCTCTCAGCAGTCCTTTGACATGCTCAATATAATATGTAAATCTAAAGAAGAAAACATAGAAACATTAAACTCGTTGACATTTATCCATCATAGCATCTCTCCGTGAAACTGTAATATCTAAAAGCAAAACACTTTCTCCACTTCTAAATCTATAATACGTATATACAGATTTGGAGATATACAAAATGATCTGTTGGTCATGCATTAAAAACATTTTACCTAAGAAAAGCTTAGTTATGAAAGATTGATTCCTCAGCCGCGTGTATGTGTCATTCTTTCTTTCTCCCCCCTCTCTCACACCCCATCTACATACACAGACGCACCATCATACACATACACGACATGAACATTAGAAAACCAAATCTTTCACTTAGATAAAATAAACGAGTTTTATGTGATTATACATGCCTGGACACATATTACATTTTCGGCCTACTCATGCTTGGCTATGTTTAACATCGAATATGTGATAGCTAGTGGGAAGGATGATGCATTAGACTACTACTCATTACCTTCGAGTATCGTTTTTCCGGCATACACGTCGACGTATCATGTAGTGCAAACATGTAATGTAAACATTAACATATCGTCACTATCTTTCCAAATCCTGTTGCATTTCTTAAGAAAGTGTTGGCCCACCAATGTCGTCTTGGTATATGAGTGTATCTATTTTGGCTGTAAGGTTTTACCTGAAAAGTTCGACTTATATGCCGGAAAATACATCGGGCAGAAGCAACGTGAAATGAAGCGTTATCATCAAGGATAAGGACCAAAAAATCGAACCTGCGAATTGATGATAATGAGCAAGACCCGATTGACCATCATGCCACTGACCTTCTATTGAATTGATTCCCAACTTGATGTCTTACTGGGGATCAAGGTTGAATCGTCTACGTCACGATCCCTGTCAAGTAATACTTACGATCCCTTGCGAATTCTACCAAACATTTTAAAGTCGAGCCGAAAGACGAGCGATTTCCAGAATTTCAACGAATGACAGTAACTTAGCAGTCCGGAGCATGAAGAGAGTCCAACGCCCGCCTTGAAGGACAATCTGCAACTAAAGAAGAACTTGTTGCAAAACTCTGCAGAGAGCATCAGTGTGATAGTCTCTGCCTACAAAAAACTCATCGTGGACCTAAACATCCCTACCCTCGTGTGTAAGGAATGGCGACCCTCATGGAAAGACCACATGAGAAACATGAAAGCAAAACATGGGACAATTATGTGACAATCATCAAATAATCATCAAAGAGCGATGAGAATAACATCGAAGTCCTAACCGCTGAGCTCATCGGAATTACCATCAGCTCAGTCTACAAACCACCACTCACACCTATCGTGATGCTAGAAATAATACCATCTGGAAAACCAAAGATTATGATCGGAGACTTCAACAGCCACAGCACACAATGGGGATACGCTAACAACAATGCAGATGGAGATGCAATGGAAACATGGGCAGAAAGCAACCCTCTTGATTTGATCCACGATGCCAAACAACCAAAATCCTTCAACAGCGGACGATGGAAGGCAGGTTACAACCCTAATATCGTGTTTGTCAGTCGTAACATCACCGGACTGAGCAAGAAGCTGGTACTGGAGCCACTGCCAAAATCCCAACACCACCCCATTGCCATCACATACAATGCTGTAATCGCCCCAGCCATAGTTCCATTCTAAAGAAGATTCAACTTTGGGAAAATGAACTGGCCAGGCTTCCAAGAAGATATTGAAAGGAAGATTGTCTACCACCCAGTGGACCCCCAAAACTACGATAACTTCATCAAGTTTGTACAATAATCAACCAAGAGACTGCCGCACTCAATCCTGCCTGGACTCGATGCTCAAAGCAGTGAACCATATGAGCAATACCAACAGCTCTATGAATCTGACCCCTTTGCTGAAAGTACCATCAAAGTAGGAGAGAGACTCATGATCTCCCTATCAGAATGCCGCCACCAGAAATGGCAAAACCTGTTGGAGACCACTGATATGGCGAATAAGAGCAAAAAGGCATAGAGTCTAATCCGGAAAATCAACAACGACCCGCCGAGTCCAACACAATAGCAGTTCACCATCGCCGCCAAACAAGTTGCATATCAGCTGTTGCTCAATAGGAAATCCACCAGCAAACATGCATGACCGAAGGTAGACCGGCTTCAGTACTCCCAAACCACTGGACCTGAAGTGCTCAATACCAGCATCAATGCCCTTACGACTGGTAAAGCCATCGGCCTAGATAATATTTTCACAGAGGAGATCAAGCACTTTGGACCGCTGACACAGAAATGGATCCTTGAGCTGATGATCAACTGCATGCTAATAAGAAACATCCCAAAGATCTGGAGAAAAACCAGAATTATTGCTCTTCTCAAACCGGGTAAAGATCCAGCGCATGCAAGAAGTTTCAGCCCGATCAACCTGTTATGCCACTCGTTTAAACTGTTTGAGCGCCTGATCTCCTCAACAGTTTGGCCCCGGTTACTGTACCAGCCATCATCGCCCAACAAGCTGGATTCCGACCTTGTAAACCCACAAGCCAACTCCTGAATCTCACTCATCATATTGCATATGGGTTTCAGATAAGAGTGGCAACAGAAGCCGTCTTTGTTGATCTGTCGGCCACGTACGACACTGTGAACCACCGCCTCCTCCTGACAAATATATTGGAGCTGACAAAAGACCTGGCACTCACAGACCTCATTGGAGTCCTCTTGGAAGACAGGCGCTTCTATGTTACTCTGAACAACAAGCAAAGTCGTTGGCGATGTCAAAGGAGCGGCTTACCTCAAGGTAGTGTGATGGATCCACTACTATATAACATCTACAACAATGACCAGCCAATGGACCAGAACACTGAGCGGTTCATCTACCTGACGGCCTCTGTGTAACATCCCAAGAGAGTACGTTCGAAGCAGTTGAAGCAAACCTCAACTCAAACCTAGATGAGCTACTCCTCTACTACGATGCAACCACCTACATGCAAATCCTGCGATGATTCAAGCCTGCTCGTTCCATCTCAGGAACCGGGAAGTCAACCTATGCCTTAATATCACATGGTCAGGAACACCACTTGAGAAATGACCCAATCCATTCTACCTTGGCGTAACCCTTGATCGCACCCTGTCATTCAGGTAACATATCAAAAATACCAAATTGAAAGTCAGCTCCCGGAACAACATCCTACGGAAACTGACCAACTCTAAATGAGGAGCCACAGCACACACACTAAGGTGTACTTCCTTAGCTCTGTGCTATTTCTCTGTGGAGTACGCGTATCCTGTTTGAAAGAGATAAACCCATGCCAGTAAACTAGACCCAGCTTTGAACAACACCTGCCGTTTGATCACTGGTTGCCTGAAGCCGACACACCCGAACAACCTGCATCTCCCTGCCAGCAGTGATGAACGCCACCTCCTTCACAGACGTGAACCCCTGACCCAACGATTGATGTCAAGGAATCGCCCCTTCTGAAGCCCTCGCTTCTGGGTCAGAAACACCATGCTTGCAGTGGAAGACACTCACCCGCCTGAGAACAGGAATGGGG
>JAOPUL010001697.1:1952305-1962723 GCA_027564515.1 Octopus rubescens | reverse complement strand
TGTGTGTGTCTGTGTATGTATGTATATATAAAAGCTTTTGCATTACCCAGTGACCTGGATATACAAGGTATACACAACATACTTAGACGATTTCAAAATGACATTAGGAACATCTTAGAAGGGGCATCTACATTTTCGTTGCATATTAATATTTAAAATTATAATAGATTATTAATTAACCACGAAAACGAGTTGCCACTCATAATGACTATCTGAAATTATCTAAGCATTTTGTGGACACCCTGAATAGCCTATATCCGTGATAGTGTGGTTGCATGGTCTAGTGGTTAGGGTTTTCCGTAAACTATCAGAAGATTTTGGATTTGATTCTCGTAGAGGGTGATGTGTTGTGTTTCTTTGTCAAAACCCTTCATCTTACGTTGCTCAATGATTATTTCGACAGCCGCCATCAGGTAAACAGGGCACCTGTGCTGGTAATGTCAATGCGATAGGTGGGAAGTGCTTATTTGCAGCACGAATATTCGATCACAATGAGCAAATCGAATGTGCAGCTTGTTCAGCAAGAAATTATGGAACCGTCTTTCTCAGACTTGATAGACTACCATATTTGTGTGATAGTACAATCACGTAGATATCAAATTGTAGCTAATTTCAGATAATAATTAAAACAATAGGCCTATAACCTTGTCAATTTCTCTTCTAACTTTTCAGAACAAAATGAACACACTATTAACATTTAGATTTAAAGCCAAATGCCGAGATATTCCTTCTCCAACATTATTTTGGTGAAATTCAGTAAGTCACAACATCAGATATTTGTGGCGAAACGTTTAGACAATTAATATTTGACGATACATTTAAATACTATACAAAAGTGTGTTTGAAGTGTCTTCAAACAACGGCTATGTCACATACAATCTGCATAGACAACACGCGACCTAAATAAGCTAATATTATAATGAATCGACATTAATTAAAGCAGCGTTGCTCCAGGAAGGACGTTTTCTTCAGAAAAAAAAATCAATAGAAAAGGCGGATATTTCTTTAGCATTTCTATGCAAATATAAGCATGATTATGTTTCCTTTAATTTATAATATTTATTTGTGTATTTCTATATTTATTTTCTTGTCGCCTATTACTCCCAATTAGAGAGGAAGAAATATTTAAAGATAAGTATTGAAGGTCAGAAATCTTGAACTATGAGCTACATACGCATTATCATCAAAGAGATTAAGATTAGAAGGTGTAATATTAGTTTAGATTTGGATGGTGTTTACAATGATTATATCCACGTCTGAAGGATGACACAGAAAATGTCTCTGATAATGTTTGAAGTAGGACAAGTTTAAGTGCCAGGAGGAAGAGTCGAATTTTAATTGGTAGCAAAGTGTTAGAAACGTGAAGATAAGTTTCCAGATAGCAGGAGGAAGCCTGTTGCTGAAATAACCATTTGAACATTAAAGGAATAATTACTAGCGTTGCTGAAAGATTTTGTAAGAAATAGATAATTGCTCTTTAAGTGAAACCGTATTTTGTGACTCAGTAGTGAAGCATTAGTAGTCTATGTGTTATGTTACGTTATTTTATTCCTAATTCTAATTATTTTTCAATTTAATTTCTATTTTTTCCTCAATTCCATAAATATTTTAACATAGATTTTATTTTCTGAAGCTGTTATTATAGCATAGTGAGAGAAGAAACAAAATCGATTATAATCTCTCCTTCAAAGCCAATTTGGCTGATCCGAGATGGGAAGTAGTCATAATAACAAAAGTGAAATCTTACAAAATTAAAATTGCACAGAAGTGAAATTCCACAAAAGTGAAATTGTACAAACGTTTACAACAGAGTAGATTTCAGTAATCTTAGTACGAATTGCGTTGTTAAACCATGTGACAAATGAAGTCAACCATGCCCTACCCCCGGCAAGGCACGTTCCCTACGACGGATTGTTGTATAATTTCCATCAATCAAATCTCAGTAAAAATGCTTTACCTGTTCCGATGGAAGATGCCCAATTTGTGAAATTACTTAATTGAACTCGAAAGCAAGGCGTGGAGAATTAAGTTATAATCCGTAAGACATTCCTCTATCAAGAGATCTCAATTAGGAAACGAAGTGTAGCCGTAGTAGCAGTTAACTTCTCTAGCTGGAATCGATAGATAACCTATTGCAAAAGTAAAATTGCATATAAGTAGTATATCATGATTATTTAAAACTATTTTACAATAAGTGTTTTTCTTTCTACAGTGTTACTTAATGGTCGCATACAATATATCTTCGTCGATCTACAATGGAGGTATCGTATTCTAAAAGTGTGTAGTTTTAACTGCATCTAACATAAGTTCCTCATACTTATTGGCAAATAGTTACTTACCAATTCGAAATAGCATCTAGCCTCTGTAGCACCGTCTCCTCTCATGACCTTTCTATCTAAACTTTAAAGGTAATTAGATATTCATATATCACCGACGCGCACTTCAATTCACCTCTTCTGATTGGATCCACCCTATATGTGTTCCTACTATAAGAAGTAATCGTGTACTAAGGTTAATTGCTTTCACCAGCATTGTTTCCTCCAAATGTATTTCCTCTGTTTATATATAATGCATACAAGCTGAGTAAGATTGTTTTGTTGGGTTGGTGATATCTCTTAAGTATGATATAAGTAGTGTCTCATATTTTATTGCCAAGTGGTGACTGTGAATAGTCTGTGTCACGTGGGGATATTGTTTTGACTATTTAGTGATGATCCCGTCAAGTATGTGCTTTTCTAGTTGTGTGATGATTGCATTCGGGATATATAGCGTTTGTCGTGTAGTGACACCTGTATCATTTGTGCCTTTGATCTGAAAGTATTTTGGGTAGTAATGAGCTATATAAAGCAGAATGCTTTCTTTTTGGAGATTTTGTTCATTATCGTACGAATTTCTTTAGTTACTAAGGGTACTGATGTTATTCTGATATCCCTCATACCATTTATTACATATAGAATGTCTTATTAATTTCACTGAATCTTGACCCACCTCCAGCCAGATTCTTCATTAAAAATCACCTGGATATTTATAAATATACTGATATCTTCATTTCCGTCGTTAATAAATACATCAGGACAGTTTGAGTTTAATCCCTGACGGTCTAGATACGCTAGAGCATTATCCGTTACATATTCTACATACTTACAAACACTTCTTACCCGTGTTTCCGTTGACGTGCTGGATTACAGGCCAGAGCACATCGCAATCTGTTCGGACGAGACTGTAGAAATATATATATAATATACAAGGGATGGCTGCTAGGAATAATGCGGCGAGCCTTATTGCACTAACTGCATTATATGCAACTGATGTAATGTATTGCATAAAATCACTGTTTTGTAATGATGTTGATGATTTTCATGTTATTATTATCATTGATTTCATGGGCCTAGGCAATATCCACTCGCTACTCCTGATCACCCTCATTATATTTATATTTAACATTCATAGTGTGAAGATGTATATTCAATTCACTGCCAAATGAAATTTCATTCGGTTACTTGAATACTTTAAAAAGATAATATAATTTTTCAAAGAAGTGCGGTACTTGTCAAATTACAGAAACAAACTTTTGTTTCACAAACTTAAAAAAAAATTATTCAAGCCACAGTTTCACATCTAAAGTTATGATACAAGAGTAAACGTTATTATGGTTAACTATCAAAAGAAACATAAAAGAAAAAGAAAATCGTCACATCAACACATCCCGCTAAAGGTACAAGTAGAAAACGCAAATGATCAGTTTAATGAACGATTAATTAAAATATATATCCAAATAATCAAACAAGATATATTAAAATCACAGCCAGAGATAACGACAACGGTAGCAATAACGACTTTTGGATGGCGTTAAATGCAGAGATGTATTCGCATAACAATTGTGAAGAGATTTTATTTGGAATTTACAAACCTATTACAGTGTCAATGCGGTGGGTATCAGAATTTCGCAAGAACCGAACAACATTTCTTTGCCACGGAAGCTACTCCAGAAGAGAGAGAGAGAGAGAGAGGGGGAGAGAGAGAGAGAAAGAGAGAGAGAGAGAGAGAGAGAGAGAGAGCAACGGTAAATAATGATATAGTTCTAAATATGAAAACGTGCAAACAGACTAAATATGCATTTTCGTCAAACAGTACGGATCACCCTTCAGCACATATTCGAACAAGTTCTCAGAGTTTCAAAACGCAACAGCTATGGCAGTATCTATCATAACTCAAAATTGATAACCCAGTCAAAGCATATCATTAAAATATTAGAAATATATCTCACTATTGTGCCACAGTATTTCTGACGAAGTAACACATAAGGTGAGGCATGGTGTGAGGATAGTCAATGTATTTCTCAATTCATGAGTTTAGTATCCACAAATTGCTGTGAATGGGGTGCTGTGAAGCGATAACGATGCTAACATGATACAGATAAAACGATATAGCGAGAATAACAATGGTGGTGATAATTATGACGACTCAGAAGAAAAGGAGAGGGACGGGAATGAGGAGGACGGGATAGGGAGAAGAGGGCGGGAAGTGGGGTTGTGAAAAGGGGATAGACCAAGGGGAGTGACCGTGTTGAAACTATTATGTTGAAGATGAATTGATTGATAGTTGCATATTTTAGAATATGACTATAACGATGATGATGATGATGATGATGATGATGATGATGATGATGATGATGATGATGATGATGATGATGATGGTGATGATGATGATGATGATGATTTAGCAGCAGTAGCAGTACAATGTGTATAATTGGGAAGCAACAAAATCGCTCAGGTGTGACTGATCTGCGGCCCCAGTGACAGGTTGTCAACTCACTTGTCACTAACAACTAAACCACCACACCATCACTTTTCCTCCTCCTCCTCTACCTCTTCCATCTACCACTCCCACTGCCCCTTTCTCTTACCTAATCTCCAATTTAACCCACCCACCCCCGCCTTCTCCTCGTAAACTTGTGGTGGTCGGATGGCAGGACTGGCAACTTCCTAATTGTTTGTGTATCATCCGATACAGCGTATTACGCGTATGATTTTCTGTTCACACATATTTCATTATTTATATATTAATATGACGCTAAGCACCTCCTTATTTTCAACAATTTATGGCAGGACGTTGGCTGTGCGGGGAAAATGTTTAAAAATTGTTTTCGGTAATAAAGTTACTACTTTGACCTGTGACCCAAAAATTTGCATATCTACCCACCACTCCCCCATACCTCATTAAATCACATGACCCAACAAAGAAGCATCTATGTAGTTACTGGATTTGTTAGAAATGCCAGCCAAATTTCCCTCACATCACCTCCATTAATCTCTTAGAAAAAAAAAACCCAAAAAGGTTTCCTGAACCCCCCCCCCATTACTGCCTAAGAAACGGTTTCCTTGGACATAGGGAAAAAGGCAGGATAGTCACATCTGGAAAACTTAAAGTCAGTTCAATTACTCCAATGAATCCTCTGTAAGTTCTACATAACTTGTTGATATATTGCAGGCAGAAGCATCAGTCCATTATACAATGTTTTTATCTAAACATTTGCTGTTTAGATATCAAAGTTCTATATTTCAGTAATTGCATGCCCGCTTCTTTCGCTCTGCATCTAAATGCAATAGTTTTACTCTTAGCTCATTCACACAATAGCTGAAACATAAAGATGTGTCTCCCCAAAGGCAAATGACTAAAAGTAAAGCCTTGTACACGATGCTGGTATTTCAATAACAAACATATGGAAATACTACATAAGTAGTTCAGTGCACTAATTCAAAGGTAGCCCGTGTACCAACACTATAGTTCATTGCTTCACCGTCACCTGGAAAACAGCAAAAGACTTTCAAAGTATATTTTAAAATTGAGAGATAAAAGGCAGACGTGAGCTGAGGTAGATAACGTACATGTATTTCAGAACACATCAAAGGCCAGAAGACTTCTATACCAAAAGAAAGCTCCACATTTTCGTCATATATCACTCTAATATTAATTTTTTAAATCGGTTGAATTTACATTTTTATATATAGCTAAAGAAAGTGAGAAAGAGGGAGAGAGAGAGAGCGAGAGAAAGGAAGAGAGAAGAAGAGAGATTAATTAGAGAGAGAGAGAGAGAGAGAGAAAGAGAGAGAGGGAGGCTGAGAAGAAAAGAAAAAAGGGAAAGGAAGATACATTTAACAAAAAGATTCTTAGTCATCCGGGTAAGCTCTCAAATTCAATTTAGTGGTTTAGGGCAAAATCTGACCTTTCATTGCAGGCCACAGTCAAATATGGACACGTTTGAGTAATTAAAATCAAATTATGCTAAGAATGTTAAAGAACAAGTGCCCATGGCGTGAATAAATTTGGACAAATGTTAAGAACTGTCGAACTGTTGGCAAACTACTTGGTTAATAGCAATTTTCTGATTAACTATGGAAAGAAAATTTAACGACGATTGTTATCGGCATTTAAATGAATGTGACACAATTGTTAGAAATTAAGAATTACTAATTCAATCAAATTCACTGGTACATTCGTAGATTATGAATAGGAAATAAACAATTGGACACCATTTCTAGACATAGAACATTTGCATAAAACCAGAACGTGCACTTATTCCAGTTGTAAAACGATATACGTTTTTATGTTTAAACACAAAGTTATAAAGTTCGGCAATAAATCTTTGTAGAAGAAAACATAAAAGTAAATGGAAGGTAGTGTAGTAGTGTAGCAATTCTCAATTTCGTTATTACAGAGAGCGGAAAATATTGGCTGAAAATAGGTTTTACTCTTCTAAGAACGAAAGTACAGTATCCGTCAGTATTAGCGTTAGTCATTAGCCTAGCTGGTCAGCAGAGAGCCATGTTTAAATACCATTTCCCAGCCATTCCAAAACCTCGTTTTCAATTCAAAACCTCACTTTCAACTGGTTGTAGTAATATTAACAGTAGTGACAATAACTTGTATAGTTATATTTATCAGTAATTATTACCACAGATAGTTGGACTGATCCTTACATATATTTTCAAGTATTACTTTGCATCGAAATATTTTATAAATGATACACAAGAAATATCATACAAAGAACTGTCCCTGTGATTTCCATTCGTTAGTTTGGGCGTAAACATCCTTAATCATGTAAAACGCATTAATGCAGACGTTTCAGATAGTTCTTTTGATTTATCAGACATCTTCAGCCTAATATAACCTACTTGGTCACTTGACAGTTGTCAAATATTTTTTCCATATAGAAAATGAGTTATAATAAATGTTTTCCAGTCTAATTTGTAAAATTAAAAGGAAGCACAACATGTCATAAAGGAAATGTTTAGCCATTAGCAAAGGTTTGGATGAATAATTTAAAGAGTCAACTACTGAATGCCCTGTAGAAAAAGAAAAAAAAAATCTATTCCAGGTTTTTAGCGACTCTCTAAAAGAAAGAAAGATAATTAAAGGAACTCTAATAAATCTACTCATCGGTACCAAAGGCATTAATTTGGGTATATAATGTGTGGTATAATTTATAGAACGCATTACTACTTTTTAATAAAAATTATACACGTCCAAATTTATTTCTAATCGTTTTTTATAAGAATTATTTGTTCCCTTGGCAAACAACCTCAGGTAGAATATGCTGACAAACTCTAATACAGTGAAACGCATCTCTTATTTTCTCCCTTAACTATAAGCAAGGATCACTTTTATACCTAAACATCTAAGATAGTTTTGAGAGATCAATTCGTAATTTCTTGAAACCGCTTGCATTCTCTGCATAGTCGCTAAGAATGGTTTTATTGTTTATGTTTTCTTTCTTTAAAGATAAACGAACTTTCAATTAAACAGAATGTTTATATACAACATTCAGTATTTAACTCCAAATATTGCCTTTGGTCCATTTCAATTAATTCTCATAACCCGTTTACTTTTTTTAATTTTGAAAATTATACAGGCACAAAGTATTCGTAATAGTTTCTATAGTTCATAAAAATATCTTTGCTAATGGATCAACCAGGCTTTGGTAAATGTAACCTGCTGAATAGCTAATATTGATTCCACTCATTATACAAATGAACTACCAAGGAATGTCCTAATTTATTGACGTTACCACCCCCCTTGTCTTAGAGAATTTCAAACGAAAGCCGCAAGATTTTTGTTTTCCTCCAATTAAATGTGAACTGCCAGTTAATGAATTAAGCCTTCAACATCCAAATCCATGTCATTAGTTCACAATATCATATGATTTTTACCTGAATACCAAACACGAATTTCTGTTGAGAATTGATTTAGTCCATGGAAAAGGATTGTATGTTGTTTATCCACTTATTATTGACATACAGGGCTGTGTACAGATTGAAATTGATAAAATTGAGTGATGCAAACTCGGAACAGAGAGGTGAATAAATAAATATTGAAAGTAATTTATTCTGATTTTCTACTGTTTCTAACAACTCACAACATCTTGCAACATAATATTGTAAGAATATAGAAACAAATATTGGTTTTGTATTTTATTTATTTATTTATTGTGGTATTTTCTTTACTTGTTAAGTGAAAATTTAAATGTCTGATTTTGATTGTTTTGAAAACAAGTTCCAATGCCTTATGACTTTAGAAATAGCACATGCTAATAATACTGAATTTCAACATTAAAATATTGCCGCTTTAATTAAAAGTTTCTCCTCAGACCTTTCAAAGGAGTCGATCTGTCAGTGACGTTAAAATGTTGATGGCTTTTACGCATTTTAACTCTTTGTATTTTTATTTTATTTCTAAATAAAATCAAAAATATATGTTAAAAATAAAGATTTTTTAAAATTCAATTTTTATTGCAACAAGACTGAAAGTTAATTTTATAGCTTAAGGAGCAAATCAGAATCTCATGTGGGTTTTGTTGTAAGTGGAAATGGTAGCCACATATGACGTTTATAATAGTGTTTAGAAACGGTGGGAGGTGTTTAATGGTATTGTCTACACCATTGATTAAGTAGAATATTGAAGACGGTACATAATAAAAGCGAGAATTGTAATGAGGACAAGCACGGCTGTATGTTTAAATGTTTCGCATCGTGATATCATGGTTCCTAGTTCGATCACACTTCGCTAATATTTCGGTAAATGTATTTTACCTGATTTTCGAGTTAGTTAATGTTCTGTGATTAAAATTCGATTGATGGCAGATCATCGTATAAACATATGCAATTGACAGGGTTGTGGTATTCATGCCCGATTGTGACATATACCTTCATGTCGATGTCCATTGTACACGTCCATGACTTACGAGGGCGAATGATTGAGGACCAGGCAAAATGCTAATAACTGTATAATAAACTAAAGAGTCATGAAAGCATTGCTCCAGACTGGCTCTAGATCCAGTGACTGAAACCAGTGGAAGACAAGGAGGAGTCGATACATAACCATTAGCATTGTTGTTGGTTATATATATCTGGCGTGATATTGTTGGGATAAGTATGTAGTAAATAAATGGATATCCGTCGGTTTCCTCGATGAGAATTCAGAAGGTCAATCGATTGATTAATCTTCGTAATGAATTAGAGTGTAAATAGCTGAGCACACAGCATACACGCACAACATTTATGTAATATTTAGGTAGAATCAGTGTGGAAGTAACTTCAATAAATGAGTAGTCAAAAAGTAATTAAGCATAATGGTCAGAAAAGTGAAGGGAAAGTTTATGGAGATTGTGGAGGCAGCGAATTGGAAAACTTTTTAGCGTCAGACAAATTATTCATCGTATTCCTTCCGACTTTCTGTGGTCTGAGTTCAAATCCCACGGAATCCAACTTCCCCTTTTGTCATTATGTGGTCGCAGAGCTAAGCGGGTGGTTTGCCAGAACTACTCTATGGGCATCGGATCATATGCGTCACAATATATATATATATTCTGTTTGTCTGCGTTCTGAGCTCAAATCACATCATGTCCTACATGGGTATTAGACTTACCCGTTGGCCAGATTTAGTAACACCACTTGGTAGGCTTGAGAGATTTAGTGAAATCAACACTCTTACAAGGATCCGCGTCTGCTCCCCGCCTGTTTGAGAACGTCTTTCCATCCATTAGTGGCTCCGTAAATTTTAATGGGTACTGACTTCCTTACTAAAAATAGCAGGAAAGTAATGGGAATATTTATTGTAAACACGTCACTGATCGTTCAAGAAAAGATATGTGCATCATTCACGTAGCTCGTAAATGGACTGAATTTACCCATGATTAAAGAAAGTTTGGTGTATCGTAGGGAAATTAGGTGAAAGGGTATTCAATATTATTATAAGTATGTGTGTGAGGGGGTATCAGTTCCTAAAATCATTGTCTACCTATATGTAGTAGAGATGAAATGTACTATAATGTAATATTTAGTAATTCTCTATAGGAAATCACGTTATGATTAGTACTAGATTGGAATGTACTAGATTAGTACTAGATTGGAATCACGTTA
>JAOPUL010001697.1:1406527-1425970 GCA_027564515.1 Octopus rubescens | reverse complement strand
CTCTTTCTCCCTCTCCTCTTTCAGACGAAGGGCAGTGGCCAGAACGTAAAATATACTCTTTTTCTTTCTCCTTTTTTTTTTTGCATCCGAGCGTGAATCGAATACATCTACATGTGCGTCCTCTTGACTGTTGTTGGTGCTGTTTTTTATCCAATTACTTATATATATATAAATATATATATATATATATGTCTGTGTGTGTGTTGTGTATGTGTGTGTGTGTGTAGTTGATAAAGGGGTTAAGTATCAATGCAAATCAGAGGTCATAGTTAAAAAAATAAAGGTGGAAATAGAACAGAAGTATGTTTAAATATTGTTTTATATATGTTATATTTAGTGACTTTTATAAAATATAACCAGTTTCGATGTGTACGTCCATCATATCAAATGTTAAGTGTTGAAATTCAAAAGATAGGTAATAAAAGAAATGAAAATTGAAGAGAGCTTGTTCTCATATGTTGTGCATATTTAAAAAGAAGTGTGAGTGTTTATCTTGCAGTTTCTTCTTATATATGATGTCTATGTAGCGGTCTGGGATGGGTCTTCATGTTTCAAGAATTCTTTTGGAATGAATAAAAATGTCTATGTCAAAACATTTTATATTTCTTTTTCATTCAGAAATGAATGTTGGCAGGTGTTAAGTGGATGTTAGTGTCTGTGGGAGGGTATTTCTGTGACCTCTACATTATTCTTGAAATGAATAATCATTTTGGCACCGGAACATTCTTTTGTTTCTTCTATTCAGGAATAGTCAGTTCTCAGTTTGGGGGTGGGGTCAGGAAAGTGTTTATTTTTTTTTACTCTTGATATAAATAGTAATTCAATTCTTTTATAACTTTTTTAATCAGAAATAAATTTTGGCAGGTGTCAAATGGATTTCGGTGGGGTGTCAAGAAAGTATTTCTTTGACCTCCTCTTTTTCCTTGAATTGAATAATTATTTTGCACCAGAACATCCTTGTGTTTCTTCTATACAGGAATGGTCAGTTCCCAGTGGGGTCTCAAATAGCAGGTTTCTATTCAGAATATTGTTAGTCTTTTTTTCTGTGTGGGTGGTTGTTTCCTTCATGGTTTTAGTGGGGTGGATTTGTCTGTTTGTTGTGATGCCTATGTGTGTGTGTGTGTGTGTGTTCTGTTTTTAAATATAATGTATAGAATCATTTATGGGTATGTGTGTAAAATGTAAAGTTATTGAATAATTTTGGATGATTTCATACTTAGTTGTGGCTTATATTTATCGATGAATTATTTTTCCTTATTAATTTTCTGTTGTTAGGTGAAGGAGTCGGAGCACTTGTAGGAAGGGTATTTTAAACTTGGGTAAGTCCATTCCTGCACAATCTCCAATTTGACCACTTAATGGAATTTTCCATGTGTTCTCCTCTCGGATATGATGGCGGTGAGTCGTCGTTATTCTTTTGCGTAATGACTTATGTAATTTTGCTGGAATCCACCGCATTTAATTACGTAGATTAAGTTTTGCGAGCTGCAGGTGAAGTTTGCTTTTCTTTAAAAGTGTGAGTGCGTGTATGTGTGCGTGTGTGTATGTCTGTGTGTATTTGTGTGTGTGCATGTATGTACGTGCATATGCTTTTGTTTGTTTCATTATGCAAGTAGATTCAGTCATATGTATTTTCTGTAGCAAGAAAGATATGTTCGAGATTTCAACCTCATTAGTAAAAGAGAAATTGAATTATAATTGCTTTAATGTATTTAATTTGTTTTTCTGTAAATAATCACGCTGATCAATTGTAAACTGTGGTTTTGTATTGATATTACTCTTATCTAATATTTAATTAAATATATATCCTGCTAATAAAAGTTGGGAATTTTCTCATAGTAAATTAATTAGTTAATAATATTTAAGAAACTATCGTTTTACTGATTTAAATTCGATTTATTTAAACCAACATGATGGTTACATTTACTCTACTCTTTTGAAAAATGTTTATATGTTTCAATCATTTCTTTATGAAAACTCTTTAAGTTATTGATTCCGAATCATGTATTTCGTCAGTCAGAATACACACATACTCATACTTTCACAAGGAATATTTTACAATGTCATTGCTTATAGTCAAGCTTAATTTTACCAATGTATAAAATATTTATTTGTATGCAGATGATTTTAAATCGATAATATTCTTAGTAGAGAAATGTAGTTTATATTAATATTAAATTGTGTCCTAGAAATGTTTAATCGGGAAGATAAAGTTTGAATGATATTTGGTTTTCACTCCGAGCATATTAATCTGCTTACACTATGATTCGTCGTGTCGACAGTGTTTGCTTTAATTTACAATACGTGCGTCTTAGTCTTTCAGATATTAAATAGTATTTATCATTTTGATTAGTTCGTTTCATGTTACTCTTAAATATGATTTCAGTGAGAACGTAGAATATTTTCGATGAACCTTTTACTAGAGGATGTACGGAAGAACATGCAATTAATATTACTTGAATATTGCGATGAGTGTCACACTCCAGTTTAATTTATGGTACAGTGCACAAAAAATTCTATGCCAAATAGTTGACGTTACAGTACGAAACTCTTTATGTACCTAATGCCTAATACATATGTTGCAAATAGTTGTTTACAGAAACATTTAGTCGTATAATACCATATTTTTTATATGCATGGCTTCTACACATTGATAAAGGAATGAGTTGACACATAATATAGTTACGTATATGTATTGTTCTGGAAGGAAAGTATTCTGGAATAATTGAACGAATTTAATCAAACCTGCCAATCTCCTATTTTCTGTAAATAAACAATCCATAGATATATCTAGGAAGCTTATGATATAGACGGCTGGTTATTTATTTATATCAGAGTTGATTTAATTACTTTTCGCTCTTCTAGAGTGGCGGTATTGACGATAATGATTGCTATTGTTAATTGAAATGTAATTAACAGTTATTTCGAAATGAACATTTTTGGCTCATATAATGACAGATAAACTACCAATAAAATTGGATAGACGAATGTTGAGGTGGTTCAACCACATGGAGAGGATGGATGAGGAGCAGATGGCAAGGAGAGTGATGAAGGCTGAAGTGTTAGGCACACGAACCAGGGGGTGGCCTCGTTTTATGTGGATGGATGGAGTGAAAAAGGCTTTGATGGTTAGAGGCGAAGGAGTGAGAGAGTTAAGAGAGTTTGTTAATGATAGGACGTCTGGAGAGTGTTTGTGAACGGTTGAATATATTTATCTTTGCTCAAAGGATACAGTACCAGCATGATGCGGCGGGGATAAACCAGTATATGTTGTCGGGCCCCGCTGCTGATATTGGGGGTTTCCACTCTATGCATTGACCCGAGCATGAAACGGCGTTCGGCTCTTTGTGTTGGAAAGTGACAGCGATGCCTGGTGTGAGTCTTGACGTGTCTACCCCCACTTATGGGGAAAAACCTAGGAAAATAATAATAATTAGATAAGTCAAAACTTTGATGAAACTATCCCTTTCCTGTCAAAGTGTTTCCAGGACCACATCAATGTGTGTTAGCTAAGAAGGATTAGCCCGTTACATCTTTGTTCGTTCTAGTTTGTGCCTTTTAATATCAATATCTATACTTTACACTACCTACACATAATTCATGTTATATTTCACCACGACCACTAATTAATTTGAGTATGCTTTTATATTAAATGATTACAGAAGAAAGAATTAAGTGATTACAACCCATTTATGACGAGATCAATGTATTGCACACGATCTACAACGACTATGTTCCTTATACATGCAGATCCAATCTTACATCAATTTTATACTTATCTACTGAACTTTCTAATTATTCTACCGCCATGTTTGTTTTCTTTCAAATTTTCAGTCATATGATTTTTTCTTTAAATACTGTCTAGTCAAATATGTATCACGCAAAGTGATTCAATTCATATTTCACATATGACGACCTACAGTACATATATACTGAATAGTACGTAACTTTCGCTATGTTACTAAAATAGTTATGTTTTGTTTTGTATTATGAATCAGTATAAAGAAAAAATTGGTTTCCTTGCGAAGCAATGTACCCCCATCTGAAAAGCAATTGTTCCATCAATTTAAAGGCTACGTAATTAGGAGAAAACCTGAAACACAACGATATTGTTCCAGGCCACACGTTAGGGACAGAGTAGCGTACCTCTGCCCAAGCAAATATTTATTAAATTACTCAATCTTAGTGTTGATAGCAACTCGGGAAGTGGGCTATTTAATGAAGCCAACATAGAAATAGGTATAATTATAAAGCATATTAAAGACTCTGACGTGATTGGGATAAGTAATATCATAGAGGTATCCTTATGATTCAACAACAGTTATATTATTAACTGTTTTAAGGACGTTGAATATAGATACAGGTTAACCTTGTTTGATGTTATAAGTATATAATTTATGTAACAAATTATCTTCTATTAAAACCTTGGGTTTGCTCAGGAGATATATCCATAGTTATAATGCAAACATTAATACAATCATCAATGATAATATGTCATTGAAATTATTTCAAACATTTGTAATAGTTTTTTTTTATGGCAAACTAACATGACTTGTTCTACGGGTCTTTGGTTTAAAAGTTTGAACGTCTACCTTCTTGGATGTAATTTTAGATCGAGGATATAGCAGCTTTAGATCTGACCCCGAGCTTAATAATATATGAATTTCAACCGTCCGCTTTTATGGAGTATGATAATTATCATATAATTGTTCAAATAATAATTATGCTGCAATTTTAATTGTCAATGCTCAAGGTGTTCTTCGATATTCTTTCACCTTACTACAACGATGCTTTGATGGGTAGAAAACATTCTTTGAGAAGTGGTTTCTGTTCAGTGCCATCACTAAATTCCTCCAGATCTAGGTAGAGAAGAGTCTTGTGTTTCAAATCGATATTTCGTATAAATGTGAAATCATTTCAGCTGGGTAATTCGTAATTACAGGGGCATAGAAATTGTAGGATATTAAATAGAAACTCACTGAAAGGTAACTGTTATATTGAAAACAAAAAGCCCCGACGTGTGCAAATCAAGATGTGAAACGTCAGTCTAAAAGCAATAGAACATAGCATTGCTGGAAGAATTAATTAAATTGACTTCGCCTATAAACACTTACTAGAGTTGTCTTAACCAAAGAACAGTGTACATAAGTATATTACTAAAAAAACAACCAGCAATCTGAAACCTACTTTGAAGCAACATCATACAGCTTCAAGATGAATTTATTACGTTCACAAGTATTCATTTAAGTATCCGGCAAGGAATAAGATAAGATATTTTTCAAACACTTGTGGCTACTCAATATTAGGTTTGGTAATTTTCTTAACTCCACCGGCGTATATTATAAAATACGAACCATTTCAAACATGGTTCTTACTTCAAATCCGATATAAACTTTTTTATCTTTCAGTGCTAAGTATCTTATTCTTTTTCAAGATTTCAAGATGAATGTGATTTAATCCGAATGATGACGTATTGAATTCCTGCAGGTATTCTTCAAAGACTGTAAAATGTTTGCAAGTTAATTATGGGATTATGTTTGCTGCATAGCTAGTATCATATTACCGCATCTATTAGATTAATTACACAATTCATCAATATAGTATTTGAATAATCATTTATCATGTTTAATTATCAATTGTCATGTCTATCTATGACTACTTCATATATTGAATATCTTACAAACGGACATATTATATTTATGATCGGCCAGGACAGCAATCCAACGTTGTGGGTGATAGTTATTCCTGCAGTCAACTTTATAAATGCACAATGCGAGAATATGTATATCATAATGCCATATTCTTAATCAAAACTAGAAATTTCATCGATCCATGATATTTGATACCACCCAATAATATATAGATGTTTGGTATATATATTTAAGGATATGCAATATTTAAATTTGTGTTTGAGGTGTATTATAATCAAGAATGTTGTTTTAGTAAAGTACGTTAATGAATTTTATGTTCATGGGTAATTCAACATTAAATTCCCTTGACATTAACTGCATCTTCTGTTACATCGGTATGATGATCAATATTTCTTCTAAATTGTACTTTGCTTTTTGCTGATATGAGAATCTTTATCAGATTTGCGTTTGTACGCGAAGTGTGTTACTTATTCGATGCACATAATATGGGAGTGCGCGCAACACCTGTATGTCCTAAAAGTGCCTAGAACATACAAAAATACTTCTGAATCTTGTGCATGCTGAGTGTTGAGGTAATAAAAGGACAGACGTTCTTCCTACATTGCAATGCTCTATGGAAGAACAAATTGCTTATTATAAATATAATTTCACAGATGTAATTTCATTTTGGTAAGTCAGTTGCAAGCTTTTGTCTGGATAAGGTACACATATCATATCGAGACAGAAATTGAAATAGCCTTACCAAAATGAAATTAAATTTGTCCAATTGTATACATAATCAGCATTTGGTCCTTCCGTCCAGCAGTGTGGTGCAGTGTGAACCTCTTAAACAAATACCGCTAGATACAGAGTCTGTGAACACATTATTACTAGATGCAGACAACAACAGTGAAAGCGGTGAAAATATAAGATGCAGGTGTTTTATTTGCGTTGGTAAAGGACACGTACTTTGGCATTATTTCGTTTTAATATCAACTAAGTATTGGAATAAGAATTGCTATAATTTATTATACATCTCCTAGATATGAAAAGACCGATAAAATGTTAAGGTATAGCACATCTCTTAATAATGATAACCTACGTCCGAGTATCCTTTATTTATCAATGGTTTTGTACAAGAATTAATTTGATGTGGAGTCGAAATATTTTAAAATGATAATTGGACATTAAACTGTATGAAATATCTAATTATAATCTCTTTAATTAAATATTTAACATATCGGTTATTTCTACTAAATTCATATGACGGAAAGAAGATATTAACTAAAGGAATTGAAAATTCGTATTGGTAACGATTCCACGAGAAAAGTAGATGGGGAATTATAAGTTTGCCTTTTCTAATAACACTATATTTCATATATAGTAAACCTATATTACACATATAAGTTAGCATTATCTAATATCCCTTTATTATAAGTATAAGCTAGTATTATCTACTAAGATTATATTAAAAATAATGCAAAGTATTAATTGTATGCACCCGTCATGTTTCGTGACATGGTAATTATATAACATATGGAAGTTCTCTATCTGCAGAGAATATATTCTAGTTTAATCTAGCACAGACAACATATCTGTGATAGAATAATAGTTTGGTTAAACAAAGAATATTCAAATAATATAAATGAGACAGAAAATAATCCAATTGATTAGAGTGAACAATGAAGAGATTAATTAAATATCGTATGGCTTACATTAAAATCAGCACAATGTGCATTACATGGTTTGATGCGGATCGTGATATCGTATGTGTGACTTAAAATTATAAATTGGTGGATACTTCTGAAACTGTTGATTATACAATCTCAATTTGAGATAGGATCATCTGTAATCTAGCTAATGGATATAATAAATACCTTGCTTTCATTTGTGACAAAACCATATAAAAACCATTGCAATAATGTTACTTTACAGTATTTGTTTTGAATAATGAAATAAATTCAGTTTTACGATAACATAACTGAAGCAAATATCTACCAGAATTAATTATTGCAGCAGTATTTAGGCTGAGAATTAAATCCATTTAATAATAATGACTCACAGGAAAGCTAAGTTATTACTTTGCATTATAACAACTGTGACGTTAATGTGAAGATACTACGAACTGTACGAGTTTAACAAAGGATTGTCTAGTATATCATTGCGTAGTGCTCCAGATAAAATTACAAAATACCATACTAAACTAGCCCTGACATATATAAAGTCTGTTGTATGTTAGTGGCTAAAGAGAATGAATCATTGAGCCTTAAAACATTTTGCTCTATTAAATGTATAACGTCAATAATCATGAAATGGTTGTGAAGAATATGTTAACGAAAAAGTTTCATTATAAAGCTGGGCAAAAGTTGGGTATATTTAGTGTAGTTGTTCTTCTTTGTAAATCAACATCAAACAGTAACTGCATTATGCTTTGTACCACTATTAATGTATATGAATTGCGGTAATTCATGATAGTTTATATTCGCATATAATGTCACCACCTAATGTGGTTGCAAGTTGCGATACATCTGGTTATTTATATTGCTTTTGCTTTTCTCATACCAGTGTTCCTTTTCCTTCATTGAATTAAACATTTTAAAGAATATAATATTTCCAATTGATCTTATTCCATGTGAATCCAACTGCTTTTGTAGTTTTATTGAAGAGAAAAGACAATATCCATCGCTCATCGCATAACTTCTTATGCTGCCGAGTAAGAGGAATGCCGTTTTCCCCGAATACTTGCAACAGAGGGAAATCCATTAAACATAAACAAATATGCTGATGGATTATCTTCATCTTTCTTATAGCCTTGTATATTCTAGTATACATCGATTTATTTTTATATAAGATGTTCCTTGATATTTTAATTTGTAAATGACATTCCATTCTTTTTTTTTTATTGATTGAAAACGCCTGTATTTTAGAAATTTCATGTAACTCCTGATTGACCAAATATTCGAGCAGAACTTTCCAGCTTGGAATTCGTGTAAATAAAATATATCGGTGTCTATATTGCCTTTTAATAAGTATTGTAGTCGTGAGAGAAGCATGGTGAACCGACATGGAAACATTTTCCCAGATTAGTTTGGTACTTAACAGGATATTACTTTTCAGTAATTGGCCACTATGTATACTTGTGATATTAAATTGGATGAAACTTTTTTATTTTAAGTTAACTTTGTTGAGATGAATGTATAAGCACATTCATTATTTGAACCGCATGTGACTACATTCAGTGACACATGCTATTTTTAATGATCAAATGCCAAATACATTTATTAAACCTGATTTACGGCCAGGAATTTCAGAGAGGTAAATAAGATGTCATACAGTCTGTTAGGATTTTGTCACGTTACGGGTTACTGATGAGTAACCAGGAAAAATGTGCTAGGGAAATATTGAGCACTATTGAGAAAAAGGTTATCATTGACGCCTCGATTTTGCTTGAGTATTGTATTTAAAATTGACCAGAAGTATATGTTCCCTAGGATAATGAAATCCTTATAGCATTTACATTTTTTAATGTATTAAAACAGAACACATAATAAGAACTGAAAGTTTAATATAATAGTGTAATAAAACTATGTAACGTGCGTCAGTTGTTCTTTGTCGTCGTATGAAACCACCATATATCTCTAAGGAAACAAATATGCAAATGTTTGTTATAATACCTTAATCCTGGGATATATATCTGGCTGCTGAAATAATACTTGAATAAATAAATACTGATTTAAACAGTGAAGTGACCTAACATTTGAAACTTCTACTCTACAAAGGCATTCATTGATTTCTATATGAGACAAACTATCCATAAAGTATTCATTGAGGAATGAGAAAAATACAAAACTTTATGTTATCATGGTATTACTAAATCTCCTTTTGATCTTTTGTACTTTTGACACTGCAAATGTCACTGAATATATTTATTGCATGAAATAATTTTCATATTATATAACTTCTAATCTCTGCAAAAGTTCAAGATGAAAGGAAAAGAAGTAAAGTTGTGTCTTTGTTAGTTAACAATATTGATGGAATAAATGTGCGAACACATTATCAAGAAATATTTGTCTGTCTGATTTAGAATATTAAATATGAAAGTTAAAGTAAGAACATTAATTTAATATTAAACAACGGCTACGTTAATGTTCGAATATAATTGGTGCTCATTGATTGTAAACAATTAATATCAAGTGAATTCTTTAAAAGATTTTGAATATATGTAAAATATTAGAATTATTATTAATCTACATATAATTATCAATCAAATTTGAGTATTCAAATTTATCAAATTACGCCATAAAATTATATATATTTTGTCATTTCTAAGATTCTTTACAAAGCAAAAATGCATTACCATGTTATTCTTTATATTCTCCGACTTGTATCTATGGGACTCTGAATAACTTATTTCATTTCTTAGAAGATAAATTAAAATATTTTAGAATAGTTATTATATCAGTAGAGATTCGACAAGTATTCTCTCTTATTTCAGCGCTTTCATTAAATGTTTGAATTGACAGAATATAATGTAGTTTTCTGCACCAATCTCTTTGCGGAAATATTTATGTACACGAAAAATATATATCAGAAATTGAAATAGAACAAAACACATAGACACTAATACTTTGAGTTGTGTAACAAAATAAAGCAATTGTAGTTTCTGTCAAACAGTAAAATATATAATTAAGAGACCAACGTTTCTAAACAATTTAACCTCCCTTCTTGAGTTCATTCAACGCATATTTGCACACAAAAGAAACGCATCGGTTAAAAGTAACGTGTTTCACTTTTATATATTCGTTAATTTGTGAAGTATTATAATTTTAAGAATATTACAAATATGTTAGCGAACATCATAGAGTCATACTTGAGGGAAAATAATTTAAATCACCTCTGCTGAAGCATGTTTTTCATTCTCTTCTGTATTAACTTAACAATTGATATTGATGTGAAAAATGAAGATCGTTCCTTTTAGTAAGCTATCAACAATTATACTTTGTTCACGGGGTTAATTCTAGGACAATTGGTAGGAAATAGTGGGCGTTCCGCTGTATTAATTAGTTCAATACTTTCGTTCATTCAATAGATACCGTCATTGGCACTCACTCCTTAAGATTCAACTTCAAGAGATTTTAGTATTCCTAAGTGATACTACTCTAATAGTTATCCTATCGACCTATATTGCAAGACAAACTAATACTAGAGAAATTCAATCTTAACATGAACTAAATTGGTGTTAAGTCTATAAACATAAACATGGATGTGGGAACTTTAATCATATACATATACGAGGATGGGGTGAGAGGCTGTCTCTGAATGAGTGTTAATAAGAGCTGTGCAATATTGCATACATTAATCTCAGCGTTCCCTATTTGAAACTGCATTATTTCCCTCCGAGTAAACTGACACATCGTGAGTTCAAAGAAAAATATAGATGAAAATAGTAACGGCTTCGCTTGAAAGCGGACAAAATGTGGCATCCTTGAGTTAATAAATACCTGCAAAAAAAGATTTTACATGGTTGCTACATTAGGAGACGCTGCCCCAAGCTTTATCAACATTCCAAAATTGGGCAGATGAATGTAGGAGGGGAAAGGAGGGTTTTGAAGATGACCCCCCCTCTCTGGACGTCTTGCAACTGCCACCACTGAAGATAACATTGACGTCGAATGAACTTCTTATACACATTCATTCTTTAATGATTGTTTTATTGAAACATAACCGCGCTGAGATACTTCCTCGAAGTAATTCCATTGGTCGTATTGTCCTCAGTAACTAATATAATTGTATTGAGTTTTGTAATGTATCCTCCTTAGTAATGATAAAGTGTTGAAAACACTGGACTAAGTACTGCACAAATTACAATAATAAAATGAATATATGCGAGATGTTTAAGTACCAAACTATATACAAAATAGATTAGTTAACAGGTATAGAAAACTTTCGGAATTATAAACGAGTTAAAATCGTTGATTCTAAGAGGACGTCTTAACAAGAATGTATTGGAGCGCCTTGGCTCAATATTTCAGGAATGTTCAGTAATTTGCAGGTTTGGACTATTGCGCCAAGGAGTGATGGATCTCTTTTTAGCTGTAGTCTGTTGACATTTTTGTGCTTGTCAAATATATTTCCTGTATGTTTTTTTAATAATCCGTGCATTAGCGAATTAATATCACCTCCAAGTATTCTATGTAAAACACAAGATAACAGTCGTTGCTCTTCCTTATTTTCCACCCCAATTATTATTACTATTATTTTCTTTTTTGCAAGAACATAGACGTCCTCACAAATGTGGCACTCATTCCCTACAAAGTGAGTACGTGACTCTCTGTGTATGTGTGTTTGTGTGCGTGTATGTACGTATGTTTGTGTGCGTGTGTGTGTGTGTGTGTGTGTGTGTGTGTGTGTGAGAGAGTGTGTGAGTGTCTGTGTGTGTCTGTGTGCCTGTGTGTTTGTGTGAATAAAATAATATCGATATCACATATTACAGCACATTACGAGAACACCCAAGAATTATAGAGATTCCAATTCGAATAAAAATAAATACCGATATAAAACGATAAGCTGTGTTTACTATATTGTCATTGCGAAAACAAGGTACAAAAGACATTCACATGCTCTGCAACACATGTGAAGTTTATTTGAGTAACATCTAACCAGCTTCCAGTGCCACATGTAACTGATCAGGGGCTATTCCTTTGTGTAGCCAAAATGTCAGAATGTGTTTGTAGGCAATATCATCCCCCTTGTTTGCCGGTCAATTTTGTGTTGTGAAGAATGTCCTTACAAGCAATACCATAAAAAAGCAGTACTTCACTTAGTCTGCAACCCGAGTTTAGGGATAATTAAAAGTTTCATATGCATCATAATAGAGGGAGACTTTTAGGAATGCAGATGTGGTCTATAGCAGCAGCTCCTTTTGCACATATATACCGAATCATCTACAAATCTCCGACAATTCACCGTGCACCGTTGATAATGTTCTGTATATTTTCAACCATCTGTGTCACTCTATTTGTGTACACGCTTCTCTCGCCTAATTTTATTTGTGCCTATCTCACTCATTATCTGTCACGCATAATCCTTATGGTTTTTTTCTTGTGTTTTAGTTGATGATGTTACAGAGGACTAACTTTTGCCGCATCTGACATCTGAGTAAGACATCGAAATCTATCTACCTCAAAGATTCGTATATATTTGCCTGTTTCTCCTTAAGTTAGTAGAATCCGATTTCAGAAGCATTAGATTAATATTTTAGCCGTTCGGTAGACCAAGTAAAGAAGTTTCGTCACTCAATCGCTCTTTCTTTGTGTCTGCTGCCAAACTATATCTATGCATGTCGCTCTGAAATTGAATTGATTTCCAAACAAATGAGAGATACTAATAAAGATATAAACACACTAGACCGTCTCTAGTATTGTACTTGTTTATAACTAGTATACAATGTCATTCAAAACACCTGCAGATAAACCATTAAATATCATTTAATACTCTTTTCTTGAAATATATGTTTTTTTAGACGTCCCTTGGATCGCCAATCATTTTCTATATGTGAACTATGCAACTATTTGAATCTGAATTCGTTTAGCAGCCTGCCCGTCTCAGCAGTATCATTATTTTAACAATTCACCAACTTATTCGATTCTAGTGTGCAATTTGTAAGCGCGGAAATAATAGTTTGTTGAACTACTGCATAATTGGCAACGTATGCATATATTCTTGCACATGTGTACAAATCTGATGGAATATTTCTGAAATACAATAATACATTGGACAAATCGATTAGCAAACAAGAATTATGTCGAACTGAAGAGAATGTTTTAAAATTATATCGGAGGAGAAAAGATAATTTTGAATTCATGTGATAAATTTGGTTGAGTAAGATTATTCCGTGAGTAAATTACTTCCATATCATATAGAGAAGCATTAGGTGTGTTTGACATTTCAAATATGTTGTTGCTAATCACCATTCGGAGCTGAGCAATACGTGTCAAATATAAAGGTTCATACCTGTTATTGAAGAAGTAGTCGTTGTCAGCCGTATTTCCTCTGCAAATTATATTGTAAAGACAACCAACTGAAACACATACAACCTAAATAGTAACCTAAAACATAACTACAATATAGCTAAATGTTTCGGTATTCGTTTTACCCGTTTTAAAGCAATATTAGTAGTAGTACTTCTTGTATTTATTTTAATAACATTCCAAGAAAGATGTGTGTCATATAGACTTTTATCAGTGAAATGTGAGCATTGAAAATATAGTTTAACGCAAAATATATACTATACATTCTACTCCTGATGCTCTTAAAAGATCATAATTGTCATCGGCAACACCATCATTATTACCACCAGCACAATTATCTTCATTACCATCATAATCGTTATCGTCGCTCTCGAGGTTATCAGTGGCGTTGAAATTATGGATTATTTCGTTAGCATTTGTGTGATTAATGTGACCTTCCTCAAGGAGGTTTTTTTCATCAACTTCCACATCACGTCCATTATCATCAACACCATCATCATCATAGTGGAAGCCGTCGTCGTCGTCTTCATCATTGTTGTCACCACCTTCAACGCTGACGTAGTCGTCCTGGTTTTCGTCTTCATCAATGTATTCAAGTTGTTTATATAAAATATGTGAGTCTTCCACGCAGATCGGTTAATAATTGTTTAGCCAGAATTATCCAAGAATCTGCTAATTTAATGGGAACAAAAATGGTATTCAGCAACCAAATACTGACTTCGATTCAGAGAAGAAGTCTAGATTGCTATCATAATATTTGTTTAATAGTTATTACGTGTTGTTATGTATATTCATGTTTAGATTACGTGTAGAATAACATACGACGAGGTTTCTTTCCAGTAATTTTACTAAGTGAAGAATACGATGTGTTCTTGTGTGCATTATTTACACGAATAAGGACAATTTTATTGAGAGCTGAAAGTGTATATGCCTTGCAAAGAAGACAAGAGTTTGCTCAACAACACGTTTTGGTGAAATATGTAATATTATTGGCAACACCTCAATTGAAATAAAGGTGTCCAAAAGAAAACTGAAGCAAAATAAAGAATTAATTACTTTGCCACTGTCACGCAGGAAAGAGTCACGTAAGATATATGTAAATGTGTATATATGAATTGAGAGATTTCAGCATGTAAAATAATATATTAATATAGGTATTAACTGAAAGAGAACTTCATAAGCAGTCGTGAACAACCATGGGCAAAACCCAGTGAATATATCAGCATGTGATGCCAATTTCTGTCCATTTCGCAGTCAAACAGTTTTAGAGAAGTGAATGATGCTCTATAAACGTGCTCATATTTAATGGCCTGCACAGTATACTGAATGGAGCTCCCTCTCGTGCTGCATTTAATGTTAGTCAATTGCCTATTGGTAAATTCTGCCCTGGAGGATCATTTGATGAAAAATCATTATCTGTTTGATGATTCCAAAGAAGTCCAAACTGCCATAGGTATGACTTTTGCTGGACAGCTCTCCTACATTTTCTGCGTTTCGTTGTGCCTTGTTTGAATATTGCAGTTCGTTGTATTTATGTTATTGTATATATTACATTATGCTCTCGCATTTTCACGAATTTGCTATTTTTCTTAAATTTCGGTGCATTCTATTTTCCTTATTATTTTATTTTGTTCTATTTCTAATTACTTAATTCCTCGTCTACATCATTGCAGTAAATAGCTGACTTTGAATTAAATATGAATATATATCAAATTGTTATTGGCATCGGAAAACTGTTTGTTTTTCTCTCTAGTCAAGTAATCGAATTTAATTAAGTTATACATTATTTACGGATTGTTGGATATAACTTTGGAGGTTGACAAATTTGTTAATATTATCCTATTTTTAGCAGTGGTGACAGTCAAAAGACAGCCCAAACTGGATTTCATAACTTTCACTAGTCTGCAATGATTTCTTCCCGAACAGTTAATTCCATTGTTTGTATTTATTGCCGCAATATTTTCAATAAAGGCCATTTATAGACCATCACATACTATTATTTCAATAAGGAATAAATACAACAACCGGTAGTAACAAATTATGTTTAATGTTTTTTGCAGGAACATTACCGGTACCTTCTTCAATTTAAACTGATTTCAAGTAAGACACATATTCCCTGTGTGTTCAAGGATTGTGATATGAGATATTCCAACTGTCAAGCTTTGTCAAAGATGTTAGAAAAATAAATGATATGAATATTTCCTAATCCACATTTGAAATTATTCCATTTAAATATTTCGAAATATTCTACCACTTCATTTTACTTAGATTTGAGGCTTAGTCACATCTGAAATATTCACTCCGCAGTTATGTACAAAACTCAATATATAATTACAAGTGAAATATTCAGTGTTGTCGTTTAATACGAGGGTAAATCTGATGAACCAGATTTCTGAGGAAGGTGATCCAAACGATGGCAATCTGATATTTTGTATATATTTTCGATATGACCCAGTAACACATTAAGATGAATTGAATGTTGTGACTTGTAGATGCTGTGAACGTGTATTAACTATCCTCATAAAAATTATAGGTTGTGAATTTGTGCACCTCAGATCAATTGTGGCTTTCATTACTTAAAATATGCTATTACAATATAGCTATTATTTTTAGAACGTGTGTCAAAATGTTATTCTGTTAAAATGTGTTTGGCAGATGTTTGTCCATCTTGTAGATAATACCTACGAGTGTACTATTTTAGTGACCAGTTAATAACACTGATATCTCCTTGTCATTGTCATAATTTTATTGTTTATATTATGATGTACAAGTAGAATTTTGCAACAAAACAAATTGGATGGACCATACTATCGTAGATTAGACAACCTGTTGTTTAAAAACACTAATTAAGGTTTTCCGGATTTGTTTGTCTGAAATAACCCGTAAACGCTTGGACTTGTTTGTCACAAATATCCCACAATTGTTTGGATATGAAGCAGGACAAATTCACTTGGACTTTGTAAGCGCACTGTTTAATCATTAAGCACTAAGATTGCTTAAGGATTAAGCACTAAAACTAATTTTAATTTTTTTTTTAATCATTGTTCTTTAAAGAGATCGAATTATTCTCTCGAAGACAGTTGGTGAAGATCAACTCAACAACTACTATACCGTGTTTTTCCAAGGATAACACTGGTCACAAAAATATTCATTTCATGGTTCTGGTAAAATTTAGTCTGATTCTAGGGTTATCAAGTGTGCAGAATCTGAATATGACAATGGTTAATCTACAACGGATCTAGTTTCCGGAAACCAGCATATCCATGTTCATGACACATAGCTATGTGGCTGATATTACATCAAACAATTTTGTCAACTATATTTTGGTTTTAACTAATTTATACTCCCTGCTTTTGTTTTAGATCATATAATTGTAACTATCCTCAGCTATTCCTGGAAAATTCACAACAAATTTGACTAGTGGGGGAGATGGAACGCCGGAAATGTGTAAATGACGGGGATCGCTTTTGCTATATTTTTGGACCCTTCACCCCAAAAAGGATAAATAAACCAATCATGAAAGGAGTTCAAATAAACTACAAATGCTACTTCAAATGTCCATTAGGATACCAGGCCAAGAAACAGGCGCCTCATATAGCGTGTAGGTCATTTGTTAATCAGCTAAGTGAATGGAACATGGGAAACAAACTCCTGATTTGCCATTTGTCGTACCGATGGTGTGGCAAGAACCAAAACCCCACAGTAACGTTTGCTAATTCTGCCATATAAACATCCAAGGAATAACTGTGAAGACACGAACTACACTTCAATACCACGATATCACGTCAGCGATCCGATCGGTATCTCACAGAGACGAATTACCTGTTCCAGTTCCACCTGCTTAACACGATCTAATCTCTGATTCGGATTCCGTTAGCCCACCTATTGATGATGAATATCAAGACGAACATGAGACAAGTGACCCATACCATTTAACCAGGAAGCTCTTTGCGATCTCATTAGAGACCTAGATTTGTCTAAGGAAAATGCAGAGCTCCTGGGATCAAAACTGAAGCAACGAAACCTGCTGGAACCTTGCGTCCTCATTACAACAGCTCGTTATCATCATAAACCACTTTCAGCATTTTTCAAAATGGAAAATATCCTTTGCTATTGTCATGATGCAGATTCTCTCATGCAACAACTATGTAAATCTGATTCATACAAACTAGATGATTGGAGGTTGTTAATTGATTCCAGAAAAATACTCTAAACGCATTTTTTTTTCCACAATGGAAATTGGTTTCCCTCCGTACCAATTGCACACGCAACAAATATGACTGAGAATTATGAAACTATGAAGAATTTGATTTCCTCAGTTCAGTACCAGATGCACCAGTGGAAGATTTGTGGATATCTCAAAGTAATTAGTCTACTTCTAGGTCCTCAGACTGGTTACACAAAGCATACGTGTTTTCTATGTTTCTGGAATAGGAGAGCAGATGCGGAGCACTACATGAAAAAGAATTGGCCAACAAGAACAAAGGATGTACCCGGTAGATTCAACTGTCTGTACAAACCTCTGGTGGATCCAAAAAAATGTATTCCTCCCTCCATTACATCTCAAATAAGGCCTAGTCAAAAGCTTTATTAAAAGCATTAACATATAGGTAACGGGTTTCAATAGTTGAGTAAGAAATTTGTCCGAGTGGTATCTGAATCAAAGTTAAAAGGAAGGGTTTTAATGGTCTCCATATTCGTATGCTGGTTAATGATAGTGAGTTTACGAAAACACTAAACCCTTTGGAGAGTAATGCATGGAAATCATTTGTAGATGGGACACAGAAATTTCTTGGAAACCACCGTGTAGACAACTATAAAGAACTTGTCGAAACCGTGATATAACATTATCGCGCTCCGGGTTCACGAATGTCGCAGAAACTTCATTTCTTCCATTTTTATCTGGATTTCTTCCCATGTAATCTAGAAGACATCAGCGATGAACATGGAGAAATGTTTCACCAAGACTTTTCCATAATAGTGAGTAGGTACCAGGGTCGGTTCAATCCAAACATAATGGGTGACTATTGCTGGACACTTCAACGTGAGTAGAGCCAGTAACACCAGCGTAATAGCAAAATCCAGAATTTGTTTTAAGAAATGTTTTGAAATGCTTTGTTATGTTCAGAATGTTGTTCAGAAATGGTTTGTTAATATGATATGTGTTAACGAAATATATATATATATATGTTATACGTCTATATCTACGTTACATATGTTATACAATGTATAAATAATGCAATACGAGGAACATATTTTTGATCTTATATTAAATCATTCTAGTCCGATAGCAAAAAATGAATATCGAAACTGAATTGAGTGCTATGAAATTAGTAAGATGCACATATTTACATGTAAGAACAATTTTGGCTGTTGACCAGTGTAATGAGTCGGGTGATTAGGTCTATCCTATCTAATGACTAATTCTTTTCTTAACGTATTTATGAGATTTAGGTTCACATTTCTAGAAATCTGAAATATCCTTCAAAGTTAATTCTCTAATTATCTTATCGTCACAGTTAAATGTAGATTTTCTTCTTTTCTGAATTCATTTAATTGAAATATATTTCGTTGACAACATTTCTAAATGCATTACTACACTGTTAATCTAAATGAATGAGTGAATTAGAGCTACACTAACTTGAACATTAGCGTGAATTAATTAGGATATAGTTATGGATATATGTAGTTTCTTGGCAATGATACAAATACTATCACTTAAATCGTCCAACTGTATCAGATTTACATATATTTAAAGGGCAAAGAAACACACCAACATTTAA
>JAOPUL010001697.1:1389066-1404271 GCA_027564515.1 Octopus rubescens | reverse complement strand
GCGCTCCAGTTTGAGGAGCCACGAAGTATGGCAATGGACGACGGTCAGGCTATAGTAGATGATGGAAGTGATGTACGCATTTGCCACCTCCACCCGACCCTTCTGGGACAGCTTCCTCTCTGCCCATTTCTGGGTAACACTGGCCACCATGTCCGTCACCCCACCCCAGTCCTTGTCCACCTGGATGTCTGGATCGAACCCGACCCCGAGCAATATAACCAGTCTTTTCGTCCAGCGCCCCACAACGCTGTCGGTTGGCATGGACCTGCCTCTTCAGGTGCCGAGCTGCAGGCCCACCGACTTATCCTCATTAATGTTTGCTCCTGTCACCGCTTCGTTCTCCCTTAGAGTAGGACTGACAACCTCGATTTCCGAGCTGTCAGTTACTATTACGGTGACGTCGTCCGCATAAGCCGACACGAACCTTCCGCTTGCTTGTTTACACGGGATACACCTCGAAATATCCAACTTCCTTGGTAATGGCTCAAGAGCCAGCACTTACAGAAGGGGTGAGAGTGGGCATCCTTGACGCACCGAAGGAGCAATGCCAAACGATTCCGAAAGGTGGTCACCAAAAAGATGTCGCTGTACATTGCATCGATCCAGTTTCTGAAAACGGGATCGAAACCGACCGCCGCGAGGACAGCTTCCAAGTAATGATGGTCTACCCTATCAAAAGGTTTTGATTGATTTAATTAGATCAGAGCCCTACGCATTCCAGGCTCCTTCCCTACCCTTTCTATGATGCAGAGCGTGGGGTGGAGGTTATCGTGGATAGATGCGCATATCTGCGCATCACCGACCAGCTGATCGACGACAAGTGCCAACACCTTGGCTAACACCTTGGCCAAAATATTATAATCTGCGTTCAGCAGAGTTATGGGCCTTAAATTGTTTATTTCGTCCTCCTTGTTAGGGTCCTTCCTCAACAGCACCACCACTCCACGGCAAAAAGGGGATGATAGTAACGTGGTTCTCTTGATACAGGAGGACCTCTAGGGCTAATCAAGGAACCCCACCGTCCAAGGTCTCCCTGAATACCAAGGACAAATGCCCTCGCCATTTCATTTCATCCGACTCACAGGTCTACACTTAGAGCGGTAACATCAACTCTTGCCATTTTCGCAACGTTCACCCACCTTCTAATAAATTCACATGAGGACAGCCTCTCCCTTTCCACCCTTACTTTCCTTTTCAAGCGAAACTTGAGAAGCTCGATGAAAGCTATACCAAAGAGGAAAGTCTCCGTCCACATTCCTTTCAGCACGTCCACCAGACAACCTCTTTCGCCACAATCACAAGGCAAAGGAAAACTGCCTTGCCAGCCCCGTTAAAAGAGGATGGCGGGGCAATCACCACTACGGACTCGGCCAACAGATGGATCCGTCCTACACGTGACAGTAGCTGTTCGACATAACTCCACGACTCAGCAATGCCCGGACACTGGAAGAGTGCATGCAGAACTGTTTCGTCACTCTGCGCGCACCTCGGACAATCCCGTCTAATAGCATATCCGTGCCTGTAGAGTTTATCTCGAGCCGGTAGCGTCTTTCGGTAGCATTGCCAGGACAAGGACATTTGAAAACTATTCATAGTAGTCCCCGATCGGAAGGTCCTCCGGAACAGACTAGCGAGTTCGTTTTCGTCCTTCACCCAGGACTGCAGCTCCGTCAAAGAGACGAGCTGCGGAAAGACGCGCCTCAAAAGCGGAGCCCACACACGTTCACCGTCTAGAAATCGTTGCAGGTGATACAACCTGAGCTCATGTCTGCGCATTAGAAGACACGGCATGCCTAAGCCGCCACGCAGACTGACGGCCTGACCATTGGAACTCGACCCTTCCAGAAGAAAATAAACAAGAGACGCTCCGACCTGATCAAGCGGTAACTGGGACAAGGCACGACGGTCAAGTGATAAATTATGATGAAGGTGATGTAGGCATTCACCACCTCTGCCTGACCTTTCAGAGATAGCTTCACTCAGCCCATTACTGGGCAAGACTGGCTACCATGTTCGTCACCACGTCCCAGTTCTTATCAACCTGGTGGTCGGGATCAAACCAGACCCCGAGTAGTTTAACTGGTCCGCCAGGCCATCGTCCCACGGTTTCAACCTCCCTCTCCAGATGCCCAGTCACAAGCCCACTGACCTGTCGGCGGTGATTTGGCTCCTGCAACCCACGCGTATTCCTTTAGAATGGAGCCGACCGTCTCCACTTCGGAGGCATCCGACACTATCACGGTGATGACGTCCGTGTATGCCGACACTGCACTCCCGTGTCCCAGTTCGAAAGGGATGCTCCTCAACAGTTACAACCTCCGCAGCAGTGGCTCGAGAGCCAGCATGAACAGAAGAGGTGACAGCGGGCAGCCCTGACGGACCGAGCGTGCGATGCTAAAGCGTTCAGCTTTGTGGCCGCTTACTTTGAGCACCAAGCTTTGTCGCTCTGCATTGAAGCGATCCCGCCTCTGTTCAGGATTGCGCACGTTTGTCCTCCCTCGACTACCCACGCCAAGCGCCAACCTTTTCGCTAACACCTTGGCCAAAATCTTAAACACTGTGTTTAGCAGAGTTATGGGCCGAAAATTCCCTAGTATGTCCCCATTGTTGGCTTCTTTCCTCAGCAGCGTCACCACACCCCAGCTAACAGCACTAGGAATTCTCCCGTTCTGCTTCCAGTTGCCAAGAGTCCGCCAAATAAATCTGGCATGAACACATAGCATTCATAAGGCAGACCATCCAAACCGGGCGATTTTCGACGTGTGCAATCGCTCACCACCTTCCGTATTTCAGTGGCCGTTATAGGCTTTTCGCAGAACCTCGCGTCTGCTACCAAGAACTGCGACTGGCTGTCCAGGTACGAACTAAATGTCCGCTACCGGTGTCGACCTATCGCCCTCCCCCAACAGTTGCGGGAAATGCTGCTGGAAAGCCGCACACATCTGCTCAGAAGCGAGTAGCACTCGCCCATCCCGATCAGTCAAAGACCATATCGTGGTCTTGTTGCCACCGTTCAGGCCCATCGGATGGTTTTAGTTTCCTCGCGTTTTAGCGCACAGGCCTTAGCTCTAACAACGCAGCCTTCATGTTTTGCCTCGAAGAAATGGTCAAGGGCTATTCACGCCGCTAATACGTCAGTCGCGATGCCTTTACTAATATCCTCTTCTAGTTTGCTAACTAGTTCTCCCTCTAATCTATTTCTTTTTATTGCTAACTCTTTTCTAAACACTACCGATTCTACTCTGATTGCCCTCTTCAGGGTGATCCGCTACTTGTTGTTGACGATTTCCCCCGTCAACTGCCGCTTAACTAGCTCAGTAATCCGGTTGCTGTAGTCTTTGCGTGCCGGAAATGACGTGTTCAACTTCCAGTAACCGGTTCCCTGTCTACGGGTCCTATCTAGATTTTAATTCTGAACTACATACGCTATCCTTATCCTCTGACCTAACAAATACTCTATCTGGATACGATTTGGATGACCCCTTGTGCTTGCTCCATGTCCACACTAGCACATCAGGAAAATCCATTCGATACCTGTCAAACAGCTGGAAGCTTCTGAGCAGGCTTTCGAGGTTTTTGCACTCCCTTCTTCTATGTCGGAAAAATTGCCGCTAAGCATTTCTCCCGGCGCGATAACGATTCTGCCAGCTCGCCGCCTTAATAATAATAATAATAATAATAATAATAATAATGTTTTCTTTATTGGCCGCACGGGCCGAACACAAAACAAATAGGTACAATACAACACAAGCGACAAGTGGGATGTGATACAATGTCGTGTACAAATAAAGTAACAATAACAATTAACATCACAATTAAGCAACTAAATTCCACAAAAGAGGGAGAGTTTATTTAAGGGACAACCGAGGAAACCCACACATCCTGGTTACCCCGACCGCCAGGGACACCTCAGCGGGTACCTCTCTCCTTCTCAACTCTTCCGGTTTAGAAGCGATAATTCAGCGATAATTCACACAGGACATCCTCGCCACATTTACACAACTCTCTACAAAATCAGTGGGGGGGCAGTACTTCCCTCTCCACCCTCACTTTCCGTTTCAAGTGGAACTTGAAAAAGTCGATGTGGGCTTGGCCGAATAGGAAGGTATTTGTCTTCAGTCCTTTCAATCTCGTCCACCACAATACCTCCTTCACCATAGACAGCAGATAGAGGGACACTGCCTTTCCTTCCCGGCCAAAGGAAGGTGGCGGGGCGATCTTCGCAATGGACTCGGATGATAGTCGGATCCGTCCTACACGTGTCAACAGCTGTTCGTCAAAGCTTCACAAGTCGGCGATACCCGGGCACTGGACGAGTGCATGCAACACGGTTTCCTCGCCCTGCGTACATCTCTAATATGTCCATCTGACAGCACCTTCGTGCCTGTAGAGCTTGTCATGAACAGGCAAAGAACACCGGTAGCACTACCAGGCTAGGGATTTCTGGAAGTTATCCATAGGCCCAGGCCCTAAAGACCTCCGGAATAGATCATCTAATTGATCCCTCCCGACGTTCAGAATTTCCCCGAGAACGTCGTCGCTCTTACCCTCCACTAACACCCTATAACACTCCATTGTGGTTCTTACATCAACCGCATTGCCCTACATGCAAAGGGCTGTGATCGATTGCCGGCACTCCAGGTGCGAAGCGCCCTTCCTCGGAATATTCTTGATCCACGACTTCAGCTCCGTCAATGAGACGAGCTGCGGATAATCGCGCCTGACGAACGGCGACCACACCTGTTCACCGTTAGGGTAACAATGGAGATGGTGGTGCCTCAGCGCCCGTCTGTGCATCATTAGCCACGGCATGGCCGGTCCTCCACTCAGCGGCTTTTGACAGCAGGTCGAACGTCTGGCTAGCGGAAAACGTCTCTTCCACAGAAAGCGGAAGAGCAAGCGTTCCGACGGTCAGGCGATAGTATATGACGGAAGCGATGTATGCATTCGCCAGTTCCGCCCGACCTTTCCTCTTTGCCCATTCCTGAGTGAGAACGGGCCACACTGCTCGTCACCTCCCCCCAGTTCATGTCCTCCTGGATGTCTGGACCAAACCAGAACCTGAGCCATTTAACTGTTCCTTCAGTTCATCGTCCAACAACGCTGTCGGTTGGCATGGACCCGCCTCTCCAGTGCCGAACTGCAGGCCCGCTGGCTTGTCCCGATTAATCATTACTCCTGTCACCGCTTCGTACTCCCTTAACGCATTGCTGACCACCTCGATTATCGAAGTGTCAGTTACTATTACGGTGACGTCGTCCGCATAAGCCGGCACGAACCTTCCGCATCCTAGTTCACGCGAGATGCTCCTCGAAATGTCCAACTTCCTTAGTAATGGCTCAAGAGGCAGCACGTACAGAAGGGGCGAGCGTGGGAATCTTTCACGAGCAGAACGAGTGATGCCAAACGATTCCAATAGCTGGCCGTTTACACTGATCACCGAAAAGATGTCGCTGTACATTGCAGCGATCCAGACTCCGAAGACGGGAACGAAACCGGTCGCCACGAGAACAGCCTCCAGTTATTGATGCTTAGTTCAATCAAAAAGCTTTTGATTGATCTAAGCTGATCAGGGCCCAACCCATGCCAAATAACTTTCCTACACTCCCTACGATTTAGCGCGTGAGGTGGAGGTTGTCGTGGATAGATCTTTTCGGGATGGCGCATGTCTAGGCATCTCCGACTAACCTATCAACGACAAGCGCCATCTTCTTAGCTAACACCTTGGCCAAAATCTTATAATGTGAGTTCAACAGATTTATGGGAATAAAATTGTCAATTACGTCCCACTTGTTCGGGTTCTTCTTTAGCAGCACCGCGACTTCGCGGCTCACAGTACTGGGTATTCTCCCGTTCTGCTGCCAGTTGTGGTAGACGTCTGTCAAGAGATAACCGGACAAATCTGACATATAGCCATAAATCTGGAAGAGCAGACCATGCAACCCCGGAGACTTCTACCTCGCGCCGCCCGTCATCGCGTCTCGGATGTCTTCAGCTGTGAAAGGCATTTCACAGAACTCCGCCTCCCTCTCGAGTTAGGAGGTGAAGTCAACACCCATCCCCGACACCCCGCGCGCCCCGTACAGTTCGGCGAAGTGCCACTCAAATTCCGTTCACATCTGCCTAGATTAGTGTTGCATGCGCACATCCCGACCCGTCAAAGACTGAGTTGTTGGTCTGTTGCCCCATGACACCTCTACCACCCAGGCCCATCGAACGGCTTTCGTCCCCTCATGTTTCAGTGCACGTGCCCTAGCTCTGACAGCGCAACCTTCGTGCTTGGCATTAAATAAGTGATCGAGGGCCAATCTTGTCGCCTGTACGTCGGTCGCTATGCCTTTCCTAAGCGCCTCTTCTTGCTTCCTGACTAGGTCTCCCTCTATCTTAGATTCCTCTAAGGCCATTTCTTGCTAAACCCTACCGCCTCTACTCTAATAGCCCTTTACAGGGCTACCCACCATCGGTTGTTGAAGATTGCACTCGATAAACCTCGATGGACTAACTTGCTAACCCGGTTTCTGAATTCTTGACGCGCCGGGAAAGACACGCTAAACTTTCACTACCCGGGGCCCAACCTATGGATCCTATCTAGGTCGACCGAGCAGATCACAAATTTATAATCTGTGTAGCCGACGATTTTGAAAAATAGACAACTTTTGTCTACTGGCCTACAGAATATCCTATCTAGATACGACCTGGAAGACCTGATGTTGTTTGCCCATGTCCAAGTTGGCCCATCAGGAAATTCAGTCGGTTGCTGTCTGCCAGTTCGAAGCGGCTGAGCAGGTTCATTAGGCTTTTACATCCCCTCTAATATCGGCTAGCCCCACCCTGCCAAAGCGTGCGTCCAAGACAGCGTTCCAATCACCCACTAAATCTAAAGAGCAAGGTCATTGAGTAAGTGCCCCTTTTTCCGTGGTGACAGCAAACCACGTGCATTTATACAACCTACGTTGAGTATCGCCAAGCCTGCCGGAATGAGATAAGAGGATGAACCAGGAGCGGAGTAACTTACCCTGCCGGTGTTGTTGGCGGTCGCGTATTTGGTTGGGGTTTCTATGGGAACCCCTTTAAAAACCTTTTAGTGGCTCTTACATTAGGGTTCCCACATCGAGGGGAAATTCCTCTCTAATGTCTTTATATATTGTTAGTGGCATACGCACTAACAACAGCTCTTCCGGCGTTTGAAATTAATTAGTATCGGAAATTTATTTCCTGTCTCAATCTCTTTATTTCGAGCTATGAGGCCCATTAAGTCCTCGCTGGCTTTCCCCAGTAGCACAAAATGTGGTGTTTCGCCTTGTGTCGTTTCTCATGAGAGCTTCCTTTTCGAGGCGGCCTGGGGTTGAGATAGGGTTGTTTGTGCTGCTGGTAGTTGCTTTTGTTGTGTTGATGAAGGTGAAGCTGGTGGGGTTGGTGTTGTTGTCTGTGTGACTGTGTTTGCCGCATTTTCTATGTTGTCCGGTGTGTGTGTGTGTTGATGGGAGATCGGCTGTTTTCCCCCTGTGTCTTCTTTTTAATTTTTTGTTTTTTTTGGTTCCTCCACATCTTCGCTTTGAGATGAGTGGGAATCAGTGTCTGTGCCATTCACCCCCGATGCGAGTTGGTTGGTGTCTGTGTTTGTGTGAGTGTCTATGTACGAGTGTGTGTTTGAGAGAGGGGAGAAGGTGAGCTGGTTTGAGTGGTGCCCTGGTGGATCTTTCGCCTGTTTTTTGTTTTTGCTCTTGGTGTTGATGGTACTGCTGAAGTTGCTCAGGTTCTTGTTGTCTCAGCTATTTTTCTTAATCTCCTGTCTGGCGATCTAACTGGTTTCGCTTCCACTGGTGTAGTTGTTGGTGCTGCTACAATGGCTCCACGTGTCGGCGACATTGGTGTTTCGGCTGCAAATGGGGTATCTTGTATTTGAGGTTGCTCTTGTTGAGGATGTGGTTTAGCCAGTGGGAGTGTGACCTCATGCTTTTTTATTTATGGGAGCAAAAGCTTCTATGGTGGCCTGTGGCCCCACAAAAGTCGCATCTTTGATTTTGGCCTTCTTCGACGACCCTTATTTCCACTCCATTGGGTAGCTGTATATTGTCCGGGACTTTCTCTATATTCTCTGGCTGCACTTGAAGCAATATTTCCCTATTAATCCCGGACCAGTTTTCTCGGCTGCTCCGCCTGACCTCTATTAGTGACTCCGGTTCTTCCAGATCAACGCAGGCTACGCCCCACCAGACATTGACACCGTGCAGAACACCCCCGATACCCTTAGCGTTGCCGTTCTTCTAGAGAGGTGCATTGGGCACATGATAAACTCCTCACTCCAACGAGGTGATACTACGTGCTTTCTTACAAGTTCCTCATTTTTGAAGAGGACCTCTAAGTTAGCATAGCGTTTTCGTCTCTGCAAGTGGGCTACGTTATCCACGATGTCTTTCAATGCATTTTTACCTGAATAATTGTGGCTGGTTCCGCCTACCTGCTCTTCCGTGATTCACTTCTGTCGACGTTTTCTTTTCTCAGCCTTCTAATATCTGTTTTGGTACGAATAACCCTGCTTTACTTCCTTTATGTTTAATGATCTTCTTCGCTTGGGCTATCTGGTTTATTTTTTCATCCACAGGTAGCGAAAACATTTCTGTTTTTTTAGCGCTGGCTACATCGGAAAAGCTTTTGTTGGTTTCGTCTTTCCTATCCTCGTTTTATTTTTCATTCCCAATCGTCTCACTATTGTAATTGTTATAATACTACTTGTATTTGTAGAAGCTGTGACGTTGGTGGGGATGGCGTTTTTGCTGTTGCTTTTCACATTGCTGGACTTTGAGCTACTGCTAATACTCGTGACAAAGTTGGTGTTAGTGTTTTTACACTTCAGGTTGTTGTTGTTGTTGTTGATATCTCCTTTTCTCTCATAGCTTTTATGAGGAAAGTCTTCGACTACAAGTGTGCTAGAGAGAGTGTCAGTGTTTCACCTTAATGCATCTTCAATAGGTGTTGAAGAAGACGCCATGTTGTGTATGTTTTTTTTAACTAGGTAGTCGTTTTATGAAGGAAATAAATTGCCCCTTACAGGGCAACAACAGCCTCAAAACCACCGGCAGGGTTTCCTTGTGTTCTTATAACCCAATTGAAACAAAAACGTATTATATACAAGATAACAAGTGAATGGAAAAAATAGTTTTAAGAGCACTTACACTGTGCGATAAAAAAAACAGGTCTGTCTTCGGCAATTATAATTATTATCCTTTCTATACTGGGAACGAAGGCTTGAAATATTGAGGTAAGGGGAGTAGTCGCTTTTATCAAGTACAGTTGGTAACTGGTATTCACTGTTCGACCCCGGTAGGAGGAAAAGCAAAGTCGACCCCAGCGGCATTTGAAGGCTCCCCGCCTTCAATAATAATAATAATAATAATAATAGTTATAATAATAATAATATTCAAAATGAAAACAATTATAGGGATATTCATGAATCGGTATACTAGCCTTCCAGTGTATATTGTGCCTTTGAGCTTGTTTTGTATGACCTTGTCGATATTGATTACCCACTAACTAGCGTAAATTGATTTCTGATATTTAGTAAATTTAACCCGAAAAAACTTTGTGGAAATGATGTCACTGACAGCCAAATTTCTTGTCCATGAAAAATGACTTTCATAAACTAGAGATTAGCACTATTTATTTTGAGCAATGAAAAGTACACAACATAATGTCTTTAAATAGGCCACCTGTTTCGTTTCGACAACATTGTATTTTGGAATTTGTATATTAATTCTCTCCTGAAATTATAAGAACTATCTAAATGTGTGGTATTGTAAAATAGTAATATGTAATATTTATTTCGCCGAAGTACCTGACATTGATATACAAATGTTTATACAAAGGAATTAATATTCTCTTTGAGAACAGACTCTTGGCAATTGCATTTTAAATCATTTTAAAATGAATATGCACTTTAAGAAAGAGATCTCAAGAGAAATTCAAGCATATTATGAAATATTTTTTTCAGTTGAATAACTTCATAAACATAGTTTTTAAATATTATAGCAGCTCATCACGTACTTTAAACAAGGTTGAATAAGTGTGTTGCTACATACAAAAAGTAGAACGCTATTTGGAACGGATTATTCTATTTAACTATTGCTCATGTATTCAAATTGTATCAGAGTTGAAATCTTGTCACTATGTATTGACTTGGTCGTACTGACATTTATATTTTCGAAATTCCTCTAATTTAGCTAGTGACCATTTTATATATCCCAAGAAGGTGGTTGGGGAAAATGTATACTTTTATGACCAGCAATATTACTAAGTTAATCAATCATACTGTGTGTTCAAATATGTTAACCTATTTTCTGAAAGTAGTATACTTATTTCTATAGAATTAAATGTTCTCGTTAAAGTTAGGAATAAAATCTCTGATGTTATATATATTACACTTGTATGCTCAGGGAGCATGATATTATAGATGCCATGTCAATAACATTATGATGAGAAAAGCAAAGATTAAAATACTACTCTATAAAGTTTTGGAGTAGTATTTCTATTTTATTTTTATTAATGTTTTTTTTCAAAGAATTGTTTATATATATATATAACTTTCCTGAGAATTCCTTCAATATGTTAGGCATTCAACTGATTAATGTACAACTTGAAGTTTAATATAGATCTTGGGAAGCCAATTTATTTATCAGCTAACAATTTTTTAGCTGTATAGAGAAAACACTCTCAGAAGTTTGTCATGTGAACTGAAGTGTGTTTTGGATAATAATTTAACCATTTCTTTCTTTTTTCTTTTGGCTTTGGAGCTTGGAAATATTTTCATAGTATAACCAAGTATAAAAAAACGGAAAGAAAACCCCCTAACAATGCATGTTATTAGATAAACGTGCTTCATTTGTCGATGTCTGCTTCATCCAGGTAGAGAGCGACAAGACTGTGTATAATCAATTACCTTCCAACAACTAACTTTATCGATTTCGGCATTGATCTTCTCTTGTTATTGGCTGGGGTGTGTTTCTATTGCTGGCTTTGGCTCCTGGCATGATAACCTTGTCAGGCTCTACTCAATACACACTGGAGGTTCGAGTATCAATCACAATGATTTTGAATTGAATCGAGAGATATGCTACCCTCTTGATTAATGAAGAAAACGTTTTTTTGTTTCGGTCTCCAACTTGTCGGAAATCTTATCATGTTTACTTGTACTTTTATTCAATAAGTTTTTTATACTTATGAAGGTTTCTTCTACATCTTTCATTATGCTATAAATGTTTGATTTTAGAATATAATTGTGTGTATATATTTTAGCAGCTACTGAATGAATAAGTTTCTCTTTAAAGAAAGAATAATGTTCGTTATCGATAGTTTAAGACAAAATACAAAATAAGAAAAGAGTATGTCGACATGATTTTAGTACCGATCCGGCATTAATAAAACACTGAAAAAAATATATTTGTTGAAGAAACTAAAGAGCCGCATATTTTCCTTTTAGTGCTTATGTTGCTCCAAATAGGAGGAATAAATATACACATTTTTAAGAAACATAAAATCTGAGTCCATTCATAGGGAGCGGAAATGCATTTAAATATGACAATAAAACGCCAATGATTCAATAAATATAGTTTAGGTGTAATACAGTTTCTTAGATATAACTTGATTAATTTTGTTGGTGGTTCTATTTCTAACTGGCTGTTTGTTGCGACGCTCTTGTTATATTCCACAAAGCAAACACACGACCCCAATTTGCAATGGCATCATCTTAAACAAATATACGAGCTTTGGAAATTAGGCACGCACTAATTATAGCCACGTGCCTTGTCTGATGCACTGTATTGTCAGGGACGGTTGTTAGGATACAACAACCAAACTATTACTGCGTACCATCGGCCAGGGAATAACGAAAACAGCGGTCGTGCATGTGTGCCCTGCATTGCAGTGCCCGGCATGTCAATATCCCTCATCTTCCATAGTGAATAGACGAAAGCCGTCGACGCAAGCTGCAAATTCGCCACTGTTCCTACCCCACCACTCACCCGGACTAGTTGAGCAAACGAACACATCTGGTTTGTATGGAGCAGTACTCACATATCTTGGTTCACTGACTTTTCCAATTGAGGCATTTTCTCCATTGCGATTATCTGTGATCTGCGAACATCGTTTCAGCTTGTCTTAGCGTACACGGATTTGGCAACACAGCTTTGTGTTTCGCATTAAATATATCATTTATTGTCATTCTTGCCACTTGCAAGTTGATGGTAATGCCTTTACTAATTTCATTTTCTAAATTACGCCCTAGGTTCCGATATAATCTATATTTCTCAATCGCTAATGCTTTTTTAAAACATACAGATATTTCATGAATCACTCAAGACGTCGTATATTGGTTGCTGTAGCGGTCTTCGTGAGGATACTGTTTCTATCCTTCTTGTCAAACACACCTTCCCACTATTGCGATAGAAATAAGAGCAGAAAAGACAACAATAATACTAATGCATTATTTGTGTTGCTGTTGCAATCATATGAACACTTACTATTAACAATCTTCTATCAGTGTTCATGGTGCCAGTGATTTTGGCTATTTATTTTCCTTGTTGGTTTTGTTATATGTTCCAAAACCTATTGCAGTGTCAGTGACTGTGTTGGAGTTTCATAGTTTCTATTCATTTAACGTTTGTTTTTCACACTAATATGTTGGTTGCCCCAGTTTATAATGTGAGCATGTGGCCATTGAGAAAAAACTTACAAGTAGATTCCATCCAACTCTCAGAATCACCTCCCACGAATTCTTCAGCCTGGCTGGCTTTTAATGACTCCATATTCTTTTGAGGTAATGTTCATGTTATTTTTGTTAATTATTTAGAGTGACAGAGATGCAATGAAGAATCTAACCAGCCCAACGGGATTCTGGTTAGATTGGTAATATTTAAATCAGGTATTAACAATAAAATCACCTCTTGGTATATAACTAAACAACGAGCTTATGCAAAGCGATAACAAATATAATAGACTCAAAATAAAATGTCACTACCGACGCCGCCAACAACAACAACACCAAAACTAACAACAACAACAACCATAACAAAACCAATAATAATAAATGTTTGCACATCGATAACAGCAGCATTTCGTTTTCCATGTAAATTAACCAATTTATTTTTGTTTTTATTTTTTCTTCCGTCAGAACAGCCCTGTTTCTTTTATATTTTTGTAACCTTCTTCTTCACCCTTGTGATCCGTTTCTTAGTGATACAATTATCTCTCTTTCTCTCTCTCTCTCTCTCTCTCTCTCTTTCAGTCATATTTCTGTTCTTTGTTGTGTTCCTCTTAACATAGCAGCAACATACTTAACGTATTATTCCCTCTCCCTTTCTCACTCCCCCACTCTTAGGAATATTTATTTCCTTTTCCTTTTTCTCTCTCTCTCTCTATTACCGTCTCCCTTTTTTCTCTCTATATTGCTCTGCCTTCCTCGTTCTCACTATGTTGATATTTTGCTCACCCTTGTCTATTTTCTACACTAGCTCCATCTATAGACGATATTTTTAGGGACTTTTGAATTCCTATGCTGGCTTAAATCACTTGGCTTTGGACTTCGGTAACAACAGTATTGCCTTCTCCATGTGAATTAATCGATGTTTTCGCCGTAAAAAAAAACAGCCCAGTATTCCACTGTGGGACACACACATTTTTCTATCCCACCACTTTCATTCTCTCCCTAAATGCTTTCTCTCTGAGTCACATGACATTCGCTCACACTATCATTACAATATGAAATGAAACGATGAATATAGTGCACACCCCACAAAGCGTGCTCTGTTAAGTGGGTGCGCACGCTCCCAAATATTATTGTTCCTTTATTAATAAAATTGCCGATGAATCCATTAGCACTTGAATAGCAGTAATAAAGTAAATTATGGCAATTGTAGCAATATTCCAACTATGGCCCTTTCTCCATGGCAGCGCTATGACGTTACGTCCAACATTGGATCACTACACCCATATGCAAGGTAATAAGCAGAAATTCAAGCAATCAACCACTTCTGGCAATTAATTTACTATCGGTTTCAAACGTTGGCACAAGGTCAGCAATTTCAGGGGATGGAATAAGTCTATTAAATCGATACCAGTGCTACACTAGTACTTATTTAATCGACCCCGTAATGGATGAAAGGCAAAGTTGACCCCGCTGGCAATTGAACCCTCAACGTAAAGACGAACGGAATGTCGCGAAGCATTTTGCCCGGCGTGCTAACATTTCTGCCAGTTTGCCGCCTTTGAGCTGGCTACCTTCGATTATTATAATATTGATTTCTATACTGGGCACGAAGGCCCGAAATTTTTTGGGGAGGGGAGTAGTCGATATTATCGACCCCAGTTCGTAACTGGTACTTACTTTATCGACCCCGGAAGGATGAAAGGCAAAGTCGATCCTGGAGATGAGATAAATATTAAAATTACTTCATACATAAAGCCTCTAATGTTTCATGTGCTTTCTCGCAGTCATCGAAAGAAAATTTCTAAGGTTCTCACTATTATCAAAAGAAAATTTTCTGACATCGTGTCCACAATTTACAGTAATTCAGGGTATCTTAAATTTCAAAGATATAGGTAGGACACAGTGTTGCTTTTATATAAACCCACGGGAAAAAAATGTGAAAGTCTACTCGGAAATTCTCTTGTAGTTAAAACTGTTAATGTCTAACTCGACTTCTTGGCAAAGGAGCTGTTAAATGTTATAATTTATAATACATACAACGCAGGATCTTTACGAAAGTAGATTTATATATAAACCTATGAAAGCCAGCCATACTTATTACGATATTACGAGGTTGATAACTGGTGATCCTTTATGAACAGTTTATTTAAGGTAAGTTTTTTAGGGGGCATGATTTCAGTTTTAGGCCATTGTAATCATCAGACGGACTGTTAAAGGAAACAATAGACTCTACATCATCTTTTGAGTACTTTTTGCACTATTTAATGACCAACTGTAACTACAATAGCATTTGAGTATATATATATATATATATGTATTATATGTACATATACATGTGTGTGTGTTTGTGTGTGTGTGTGTGTGTGTGTTTGTGTGTGTGTGTGTGTGTGTGTGTGTGTAAAAGTCGGTCATTTGTCATTAATTATGGGCCTCTTTTCGATATAATAATTCATAAACAGCAATAAAACAAACAAGCTATCAACCACATGATGTTCAGCGCCTGAC
>JAOPUL010001697.1:1148527-1158621 GCA_027564515.1 Octopus rubescens | reverse complement strand
AATATATAATTAATGTTCGTTAACTGACGTAAAGTAATAGGTATGTATTATGAGTGCTTAGGTTGGTTTCCCACTATTATTCCGAAACTGTAACTGGACGTGTGAAGTTGAGTCCGGTTTGCAAAACAGTTAGAAGTCGTTTTTCATTAAGCAGGTAGATACAGAGTAAAGAAATGAATAAGTAACACATTTGGTATCGTTTGAAACATATATTTACTTTAAATAGACAATAAAAATATACAGATTCGCTTATAGATTTTTTAAAAATAGCCAAGCAGGTGGTGGATCATCATATTGACAAAGGAATCCATAGACAGAGTATTCCGTATCCAGTCAGAGAGAATGCAGAGAGATCTAAAAATGAGGGAATATCCCCAATCGAATCCGTTACTATATTCCAGTTTGTCAAACATTAGGAAAAGATCAGTGTAAAATAGGTATGCATTAGGTAGATCCATGGTCAAATGAATAATACAGTTATAATTAACGTCCATTAGCAGTTTTATATGAGAATCTTCGATGATAATCCATGGCGAGTAATAGTGGAAGTTACCAGCTCCAGTTTTGAATATAGAATGAATGAGGGTTGAGTAGGAATATTATACTAGAGTAAGCAGGGTAGACAAACATGTAGATGTATTAGAGTAGACATATACTATATATACTAGTCAATACAGTGCGAGTATGCTTGTTGGGATAGTTTAGGATGTGCATATATATATACAGATAAAAGTGTGACGAATAGCAGATGTCAGATACCGTAGTCATATAATTGACCACCAACGCTGGCGTGATTTGCCAAAATGGGAAAGAGGGTGTAGTGAGGGTAATAACGCGGTTCTAAACTATAATAATAATCTACAGCTACAGAGACCGTAATATTAAAAGAAATGAGTAGGGATTTAGGGTTCACCTGATTATAGGGGTACTAGAAATATATGCCTGTAATATTAAATTTAGAATTTAAAATTTAAAGATTTGTGGTGCTAATACAGGTGTATGCACATTGGGAACTGGGGATGAAAATAAGATTTTATAAATGGCAAATCATCAATAAGTCGAAGGTAAATATAAATAAAGACATAGATTAAAGAAATGTATTTACTAAGTTTAATTATAGTGGAATTATAGGGCCCAGAGATAAAGGAAATCTAGTGCTCATGAGCAATAATAACTAGGTATGATATTAAATCATTTAGTAAAGAGAACTCCAAAATGTAGATTAGTTATATGCATTTTATTAAATTCGTGTATAACTCCAAATCATGAGAAACAATGGCCTAGTGTTATTCTATTATTCATGTGTGAGTTGAAACTGAGATGATATTATATTAGTTATATTCTAGGTGGGAGGTGTTGAATATGAAATAAAGGAGTGAATAATGCTCCAGAAAGGAAGGATAAAAAGACATGCTGCGGATATGGTAATTTAATTAAGTTAGCTAATATAGTCTAAATTATATCTTAGTGAGCGTCGGAAGTAATTGCTTTACTGCACTTAGACCTGTGGTAAAACTGAAATGATTATAAACATGTTTGGGCACATGGAGGGAAGGCTTCATGTTGCTAATTTCATATTTGTACATGGTTGTTAAGGAATTTCTAAATATTCCCTAAAATACAGCCAAAAGGGGGCATGCTGGCCTTGATGTTGAGGATCTAATTCGATAAAGCTATATTATGTGATTTTTTTTTTTTAATTTGAGGTGGTTTATATGTTCTGCGAGGGAATTAGATTTACTATGTTTTCTTCATACTTATAAGAGTTTAAAGGCACAGTATATATTTGTTTAAAATTAACTGTATCTCAAATATAAGTCTTGGCAGTGTTTTGTAGTTTATTAAAGTCCCTGCACTTGCAAACCCCATTGAACCTCCTGTAGCAATCATGCAATGAACATTTATTCCCAACATTGCAATTGCAATTGTATCTAATTGGTTTTGAAGTATTTCTGCTCGGATATGTGAATTTGAGAATGAAAGATTAGAAGATGCACTATGGCTTAAGGTACCCCCTTCCTATCCACCCTCAGCTTATGCGTTGTTATTGATGTAATTTGTACCGTTATTGTAAAAGTTAGAATCTGAAAACATAGATATTACTGACTCTTGGGAAAGATAAAATGTTGCTTTATTTTCGCAGTTTGTAGGAGAAATACTACTACTGTAATTGGTTTGAGTGATGTTGTTACTGTTATTAATATTATTATTGATGACAATATTATTAGTGCTATCACTAGTGCTAATATTACTATTCACATAACTATCATTACGACAGCTATTAAAGTTAGCAATATATATCACCGCATTTATTCTAATCTGAATATATATATATATAGTTGTCACTCACTCGAGAGTGAGGATTACAAGCACCGTGATTCCTAGAAATAATAATTAATACTATTATGTATGCGTAAAAAAGAGCAACTTGTATATACTGGAAAGGTTGTCAACTGTCCACGATTGAAGCTAGAATCTACACTAGTTTCGTCATATTGGAGTTGTCAACAGAGTCTCTCCATTGCTTCCATGGAGCAGTTGAATTGGTGTGACTGTATGTATATATATATATATATATATTTACCATATAAATTTATAGCTTATTTAGCTAAATGCCAATGCATATACTAAAAAGTAATGAAAGCAGCTATCTGCAACGCACATCCATGTTGGGAATATTTAGTTGTCACTAACATGACAAGGAGTGCTACACTCTGTGATTGCTAGGAATAAGGATGAACACTTATATCTGCGTAGAAAGCGAAACTTATATACACCGGTAAGGCGGATATCTGTCAACGAACGAAGCTGCCTTGCCATTATATATATAGAATTACTTCTTTCAGAAAATGTGTTTAAATTATCTGGCGTAAAACATTTCAATGTAGATTTTGGAATAACGCATTTTTTTTTTTATCTGAAAATAAATCGCTTGTGACCGATAAAGTGAAATTCGTAATCAACCAAAATCCATAGCAGATGAATTTATAGAATCTATTAAAATCATGTTATGCTTTCATCTAATGGAAAGTCATTCTCAATTCGAAATGTCTTGGCTTTTGGTCATACATTCTAACATTTAATTAATTGTATCTAAGATCATGTAGCATATTTAGGACTAGGATTACAGTTATACTTAGAGAACAACATTAACGTTATACGTAATTATTTTCATTACACATGTACTATCTTAATGTAGAGATGATGCTATGAGAAGCATGTGATAGTACTGCTATTATTTAAAATATTGAACATCCAGGAATAGCATAAACCAATTATATGGTAAAAATGTTTATATGTATGTCTCTATTTGGGTTTGATTATAATTTTAGCCGCAGATATTTCATGTTTATAATTGTAACTAAAAGAGGATATATCTTTAAATGTCCAAACAATTACTTATACCGAAAAAAATGGACCTTTGAGTAGAATGACATGTCGACGAATTTATGTAATTGAATCGAATTAGAATTAATATAGAACATTGTATCAATGTGTTAATATTAAAGCATATCAATAATTAAACTATTATTTTAACATACATGGATTCAATAATATAGTAATATTCTTTTAAATCACCACAGTGGTTTCAAATTTATTTTATAGGAGTGCATAAATAAGAACAAACGTGCGTGGGTTCAAATATTTACGACCATGTTTCCTCTCAAAAAGTAGGTAAACATTTTAGTTGTCTTTATTTTTATGTACTCACGTTTCTCACTAATTCTTCAAAGAAACAAATGTAATGCCTCTCTTCTTATGACAAAAGTCTCACAATAAATATGAATTTTCGTTTTATTTCTCGAAATAATTATCATTATTCCCAACATTACGACATTTCCATGCTGAGTACTTCCCGTTAGCTCTATCGTATAAAGTAAAATGCTATATGTTGTCTATTGAAATTGCGAAAGAAACTACCATCAAGGCGCCTATCCATGGAATTAAACTACTGTATTCAATACGATTTATAAAATATTCTCGTTTGAAAGTTAATTATAGTTAATCGTTCGATTAATTTGAAATATTATATAGAAGCCTTATAGATAAATTCTTACATAAATCTTCAAAACGATTTTATATCGTAAGAAACATTTTACCCAAGCCTCTTAAGTTTATGATATTAACCGATTTTTTAAAAAGAAAAAGCAAGCATTTTCACGTGATATTCAACAGCAAAATGCCTTTTCAAAGACCTTTTCATAAATATCAAGCTGAATAAGAAAATAATTAAATCGATGTTAACGAAATTACTAATTTCAGCCGAGAATTTATCTTAATTAAAATCTATTTCTCCGTATCAAAGTAGTTATTATCTGTAGTAAGACATGGAATATTATTTTTGTAACTTTTAGTTGATTTAATTTTCATTCGTCACATGGAGAAAATAACCTCATAAATTCAGTTTTTAATTGCATTAAGAAGCAATTACTTGCCGGATTTAAAGTTGCATCATGCTTACCCTGCCATTCTCTTCTGCATAATAATATTTTTTTCATTTTATTTTCTAATATGTTTAGAGTGTAATATGTTTAGAGCTGGTTAAATATTATATGTGTGTATTTTAATTCTTTAGTGTGCGTTCTTAAATTCATACTGCGTTTGTTTGTATTTAAACACACACACACACAAATGTTTTTATATGGAAAAGTCTATTCATATTTCTCTATAACCACATGTGTGTATACATATACATAGCTATTTGATTTACTTCAAGCAGTGATCTGTATTCTTCACGAAACAAGCTTAGATATTATCTTTTGATTTGATTTAGTCGGTAATTCTCTATTATCTCAAACATAAAGAGAAGTGTTGGTAGTGGTGGCTGTGAACATAACTGATAAACGGCCTCCAGTCATAATATAGTGTAAAGATTGATGTGAACAACGAAGGTTAATTCAAGAAATATTTTTATTCTAAATACAACGACTACCAGGAGTTTAACCACATTAGCGATCTACGTCAAATGAATATGAATTGAAGAGTAACCCTAACTTTATTTGTTTGCCATGATTTGGACTATATCATTGAAGAAAAAAACATATATAACAAGCTATGTGAATGGCAAAAGCGATACAGAATGGAGATCAGCACTGGAAATTACGGAGAAAGTTTGACGGTAATGGTGATTGATGTAATAACAAACATGTCCTCAACGTGACACTTGTTCTAATTTATTGTTAGTATAGAAGTGGTAGCGATTTCGAGAGTGGAAATATCTGTGCCGATGTTAATGAATTTAAAAACTGTTGTAAATGTTTTCGGTAACGATCATGATGGTGACCAATGATGATGTTTATGCTGATGATGATCGTGGTGGTGGTGTTGGTGGTGATAGTGGAGGTAGGTGTCGGTGGTGGTGGTATTCTTGGTACCGGTGCTGGTACAGTTTCTGGTGGTTATGATGATGATGGTCGTGGTTGTAGTATTGTGGTGATAGTGGAGGTGGGTGGTGGTGATGAGGATGATGATGATGATGATGATGATTACGACGACGACGACGACGATGACGACGATAGCGATGAGGATGCATTTAATGTACGACATATATATACTGATGATTCATACAATGTTATTGTTGCAAGTCCATAGCGTCAATAGTGAAACAAAATGTTTAGAGATGGTTGTATTAAGTTTTTGAAGGACAGAAGTAGAATGACGAATCTAGTTAAATATTGATAGCGCGCTTATGTGAAAAAGAAATATTCGGATCCGAAATTGTAAACAAAAATGTTAACCCAAAGATTAGCGGCGATCGAACAATTCCAAGAGCCGCGAATACACGTTCGTATAACTAGAGTCAATGTAGGAATGTATTATCTGATATTTTAGTTTGATTTCTTACATGGCTATTATTTTTTATAACTCAAATCAGATATTGAGCAAACATCATCGAATATGGATTAATCCTGGCATTCGCAATATGTACAGCCACAACACGTGTAAGCTTTAATAGTACCATATTCTATCGCACTGGCTGAAAGTAACACACTCTCACACACACACACACACACAAACAAACACACACATACATACTCACAGACACACGCACAGACAAACATACGCATACACAAACACACGCACACACAAATATACACACACATACATACAAACACACATACACACACATACACACACACACACACACGCATATATATATATATATATATATATGTATAAAGATATTTATTTATACATATGTACACTATTGAACGCACACACGCAAGGTGATTGTGTCTCTAGTTCGTAGGTCGGTTGCGATCTTAGGCATGTGAGAACATATTCTCAACTATATACCTGATTAAAAAATAAAAAAAACCTATGTAAGTAGACAAGCGAGATAGGTCTTAAAATGTCTTTTTAGGCCTCCGTTAGATTTGCAGACCTTATGGCATACACGGCATTGACAAGTATGCACATATAGATAGGCAGAGTCGTTAGTGTAGGTTCGTTTTTCATGGGTCCGAAAATGAGATTTAGGCTCAGAACATAAAGGCATGGTCTGTCACAAATTATGCACATAACACGATTGTTATGATTATTTTCTTATTGATAGTAGTATTTTTCTTTAAATTTCTTTTGAGTGCCGTATGGGTCATCATGGTTTCCTCAGAAGCTTTCACTCTATTCCACACTTTTGTTCGCCATCCAGCTCGATCTGAAACAAGGGTTTCTATGGCTTTTGGAGCCGCCATTCCAAGTGACTTCATGCTAGTCCTTATACAGCCCGTAAAAGTCATTTTTATGCTTATACAGATCGCGTTTCCTTTCTGCAATTTCGTCATAAAACAACTGTTTGGGTGTGCTTTCATCCGCCCTTCGAATAATGTGGTCAGACAATCTCATCTGATTTTTGAAGATCATTGATTTAAATGTCTGTAGTAAACACGTCCCATTTAATGTTTAAAATGCGGGGAAGATATTTGTGGTGGAATCGTTCTAATAGTTTAAGATTTCTTTCGTAATAGGTCTATGTTTCAGAGGAATACAACAGGGATGGTAGGCCAATGGATTTGTAAAGAGACAATTTTGTGTTGTTTTTTATATGCCATTTGCGCCAAACACGTGACTCCAAACCACCAAATGGTTGGGCGTCCCTTTGAACACACAGATGTATTTCTGTGGCCAGTTTTGTATCGACTTGTACAGAGCTTCCGAGATAGATGAAAAAAAATCAACGACCTTAAGTAAATTACCCGTAACAAAAAAATTACGGAAGTTACAAATAGCACCACATGCAGGCTGATACATCACAACTGTTTTTCTTTTTTCAGGTTGATGGTCTAGCCCAAATCAGCAGAAGCTGAATCAAATGCAGATACAAGATAGTGTAAACCTGTTTCAAAGTGACTGACTAGATCGCAGCCGTCAGCGTATAGGAGTTCCTTAATGGGTGTCGTAAACAAAAAACTTTTTTTGAATTGCAGTCTGGTCAGATTAAAAACATTTCCTGTTGTTCGATATTTTATGTAAATAACCTCCTCGGAGTTTTCAAAAGCGCGTGATAGCACAACTGCAAATTATATTGCAAAGAAGGCGGGCGCATCAAGGTCTCCTTGCTGTATTCTATTTACCACGGCAAAAGATTCAGAAAGCCTACCACCGAAATTAACTCTAGCATTCCTATCTTGATGCAAAGCCCTGATAATGTTTACACAGTTCACACAGCCGTAGAAATGAGTTGTGACGTCACCGGGGCCAAGTGGTTTCGGCCTTTCTCTTTTCCTTGGACAACATCAGTGGCGTGGAAGGGGGAGACTGGTATGCATAGGCGACTACTGGTTTCTCACAAACAAACTTGCCTTGATGTGGAGCGTTCTAGTTGCAAAACCATGGTCATTCATGACCGAAAGTTGTCTTTGCTTTATATATATATATATATATATATATATATATTTATCAGACATTGAAATAAAGATGGGCAATTACACAACTACAGACATTTCTTATTACAGTATATTCTCTTTAAACCTCATTCTGATATATTTTTTTACTGCATAGATATCCTTGGTTAGGCTGCATTAAGATTTCATACACATTTAATGTACCCTTGCAGATTGTTTTCAATGTGTTGCCACTACTAGTTTCTGAAGCAAACTGAAGCATAAAGATTTTGACTGTCTTATTTTATATATATATATTCCAGGTGGGAGATAAGTGTTTTAAATGCAGAGCTTAGCAGAGCTAGTTGATAGAAATATGGTACGACTATAGAGTCCGATGTCAATTTAAGCCTATATTGACCCTAATGTGCAAAAGGAATATTTGGAAACGTAAGTATTCGGGGAAGTGCTTAAACCTGGTCAGAATATGTTTCGCCCACAAGCATCGAGCGATATAGATAGATATAATTTCTGGGATGAGTAAAAACATTAAGATTCGTTAAGTGCGTAGGAACTTAAATATAAGATACAAAGAATGTATTTCCAAAGACGGTTATGTGGTTCAAAATATGATAGATTAATTCTAACTGCAGTGAGTTCGGAATTTGTCTTAGTAAATCAATCTTATACTCCTGCGTAGATGATATCCTACTAAATATATAATTGAATATTCCAAATGTTCCAAATACTTAGCTTTACCAGATGGGAATATATGTGTAAGCTTATACCATGTCGATATTCTTGAAAGAAAAGGAAAGATAAAACGCTGCCATTCCTCAAAATCAACAGTGCGTGAAAGTCCAACGACGTAATCCTTCCTTTCTGTCTCCGAACTTCTTTAATCTTTATTTTGTTCTCCCTTTACGACTCTTCCTTCCTACTAACCACGTATCCTATTAATTGTCCATTTTATTTACTTAATCATTTACTTATTTATTTATTCCTTTTATTTATCTAAATTAATATGGAATAGTCAACACATTTAATACTCATAACTTATTTTGAAACCAAATTTTGATAAACCTGTTTTATTATCTAATTTTTTTTTTTTTCTGATTATTTGTATTTTACAACTATTATTGACTTTACGGTATTTATCTACTGCTTCTTTCTCGAATTTGTTTTGATCCACGGTTATTGGTCCCTTAAAGATAATCATAAATGGCAACATGCTGAGTACAGGTATTGCCTATGGATATATATATAATATAAAATTATATATATAGATTCAGGTGAAAAAGGAGCTTAAATGATATCGCACTTGGTTTCCACTTTCCACTTTCCTTTCCACTTTAAATATTAAATTCAATTTTAAATTCTTGTCTAATAAATTCCCTTCTTACCATTATTCTTTATAGCATGAAAATAATTCTATGCTTTTTATCAATTCTTCAACTAGAAGAACACCATCTTCATTTCCCGTGCCTCCCAACCCCCTCCACTTAATTCTATAATAAAAGTGTGGTGTCTGTGTTCTCCTCCAATATATTTTTTAATAATAATAAAAAATACACTGAGTTATATAGCTGACAAGAAAGGGATCTTGAATTGAGAAGGTTATAATTTATTGGGAATCTTATCTTTGCACCCATATATTGTTGAATTAAAAGGAACTGCCTATTTCTTAATTGTGGACAGGAGAGGTTATGGCAGTCCCTTTTTTCCCTTTCCCCACGCTACATTGCTAAGTGACGGTCTTCAGCTATATATATCTTAAATAACCCTTTCCCACATATATCGCAGTAAAAGCTCCACCTAGAAAATTGCTTAGATTTTTTTCATTTGAATTTGGGAACCTTCATTCTATAACTAGCGTGAATTACAGAATCACTAAATGTGCACATTGTCTGTGGATATTTGGAAAATTAAAAATGTTTTCTTGATATATCATAAATTGTAATAATTCATGTATTCATCTGTAGCAAACGATTTTTTTTATTTTTATGATATAAGAGTAATCATTAATCAATTAATAAATTAGTAAATAGCTGTGATGATTTGACACTTATCCATCGTTTATTATTCCTTTATATATAGCGATTGAGCTTATTCTCTGTAGTAGAGTTTGCGATTTCAACGACGGTGAATTGTGCTGAGGATTTATTTGTTCCCTTCTCAGCTAACTTGTATATATGGGTGCACACACACACACACACACACACACACACACACACACACACACACACACACACACACACACACACACACACA
>JAOPUL010001697.1:927087-939500 GCA_027564515.1 Octopus rubescens | reverse complement strand
GTTCACTACAGTTGTTTCAATCCAGTGTTTTATTGGTCAACAAAAGTTTTACCTCATGCAAAAATAAAAATACATTTCCATCAGGTGAATAAAAAGAAAATAAAAAAAAGAATGAAAATAATCATTACATTTTCTCTCAAAATCGGACATCATCCCCCTTACAAATGAACATATTCCTGAAATGTGCTCAGAATGCCCCTTTTCAATGCTGTTAAAAAATGCATCCTGAAATATGCATGAGCTTAACAAAATTCCTCAACTCCAATTGTTTCTCAAGATCACCTAATATTGGATGCATGCAATAGTGACACTAATTCCCTGCAGTTCCATATCTCTAAATGTTGCGTAGAATGTGCTCTTACACACGGTGGAAGCACCAAAACTATGATGGATACAGACATGAAAAAAGAAACTTCACCATATTGATTAATATCCATTACTGTTCAATAAGACTGTGACCCACTTAGCTTCAAATCTACCCTTTTATACCTTCGAGAGTTAAACGAAATTGTGAATAATTCCATATATGCTACAAAATTGATTTTCTTTTAAGGTTGCGTAATGTTCATGTCACTGAAGCATCTATGGCCGTTGGTAGTACTCAGGGTACCTTTCTCTTTCTAATGATATTAATATGGAAATTGAAGTTTAATTTAGGTGCCCAAACAACTGTTAGGACATTTTTCACTTTATTTTCCCCATAGGTGGTATTTCTGGAATGATATCACGTAGGTACATATAGCGGCATTTCGTTTCAATTACGACATCTATTTAGTTTAAAGTTAATAGTTTTCTTTCATATCGAGTTTCTACGACACTATCCCTTGCATTAGGAACTCGTTGAGCATTTTCTGCAGTCGGTTGAGGACGGTGTTTGAATGCAGGAAATAACTGGTAAATCTCAAAAAGCTGAAATATTTATCTTCAGTCAAGATTCAACTCGGTCCCCAATCTTTTCATCCCATCTGCAAAAATAAATAAATAAATAGATAAATACATATTAATAATGATAATAATAATAATAATGATAATACATGCCGCAATGCAGAAACAAGAAGTGGTTCTCATGAATTCTGATCTTAACTGATTGGAAGAGTTATCATGTACATGTCTTGTCTTGGTGTAAAATATGGGCTACATCAAATATTCTGCTCAATACCACAGATTTGATTATCAGTTGCTTGACCATAACAAGTTGAGCATGTCGATTAGTGGCTTACGATATGTGCATCTCTGATAATGAGCAGGAGCAGTGGGGGAGCATCATAGCAAAGTATTGAGAGGAATTCGTTGGGGTTTGAATAATTCACCTCTGCAAACATGGTTGCTTCATCCATCATCCCTAAACAAAATCTTATTCAGGGACCTTTTCAGCGAAATGGGCTACTCAACCTGGAATAAATTCTAACTGGGCCCCACCTGTAAGTTCATGTGCTGTGTATCTTGATATGACATCACCATGTCATGCACATATGGTCATGATGCATGTGCCTGGTGTACCCTTATCATACGGGTAGTCATGATGTGTATATTGGGCTTCGATTATTTGTACACCAGTGTCAATTTGATAGCATGCACTGCTCTCTCACTCAATGATGATAATAATAATAACACATCCTGATAACCCCGACGACCAATAGCACTTCAGCATTCACATCTCTCCTTCCAAACCCCTCCAGTTTACAAGCAAATATCCAGAGAAGGCCTATTCACACTGGCCATCCTCGCCACATTCACCCACCGTTCTACAAAATTACTAGAGTAACAAATTGACGAGTTTTTGGCCGAAGAGAAAGTATCTCTTTTCAATCTCGTCCACCACGCTACCACTTTCGACATAGCCACCAGACATACTATAACCGCCTTCCCTTCCCGGCCAAAAGAAGGCAATGGAGCGATCCTTAATATAGGCAGGCTGATAACTGGATCCACCTTACACGCGTCAACAGCTACTCAAGAAAGCAATACCGGACGAGTGCAGGCAGAACAGTTCCCTTCTCCTGTGTACCTCTCGATTCGGTAGAGATTCGGGTAACACTACCAACTCAGGGTTTTCTGGAAATTATCCATAGACATCACACACGAAAAGCCTCAGGAAATAACAGCTAATTGATAATTTCCGGCACTCAGGTTTCTCCCAAGGTCGTCATCACTTTTGCCCGCCACTAATCCTCTAAAAACCTCCAATTTGGAAATTCTACAGACCGCACTTCCCGACTGTCTGCGGTCTATGAGCGCTTGCCAAAACTCCAGGTACCAATTGTCCTTTCTAGGTCTACGCTTTATCCAGGACTGTAGCTCCATGAAAGAGACAAGCTGCCGAAAATCATGTGTAACAAACGGCGACGACACCTGCCCACCGTTAAGGAAGCGCTGGAAATGTCACATCCTTAGCGCATGTCTGCTCATCATTAGATACGACATGCCCACTCCTCTACTCAGCGGCTATTGACAGCATATGGACCGTCTGACGAGCAGGATACTTCCTCTCCACGGAAAGGAGAAGAGTTAGTGCTGTAGCTTCAGCAGACCCGAAGCAGGGCAAGGGGCGACGGTAAGGCGGCGGGCGTTGAAGGAAGCGATGTTGGTGTTCGCCATCTCTACTTGGAGCTAAAGGGACAGCCTCCTCTCTGTCCATTTCTAGATGAGACTGGTCACCCTCCTTGTCACCTTCCCATAGCTATTGTGTACCTGTACTATTGTGTACCTGTACTAGAAACCGGGAAATTTAACCGACACTTCCGTCCAGCGCCCTACGACGCTATTAGACGACATGGACCTACCTAATGAGGTGCCGAGCTGCAAGCCCACCGACTTATACCAATTAGTCTTTGCTCCTCTCAACATTTCGTACTGCCTTAATATACTTCCTTGATATAGTGCTGATTACCACGCTTGTTTCGAATCTTATCAGTTTAGCCGGTTGGTCCAGACATATATATTTCTATATGCTATTCATCGTGTATAGTTATGTCTATTCTTGCAGCCGTTGCTGTGACTGTATTGTTGTTGAGGTTATCGTTCTTGTTCGCATTGGAAATATTGTTGCTGTTTAAGATGTTGAGACTACTGTTGTTGTTTTTGTTTGTGTCCCCTATCATAATTGTTGTTATTGCAGTGATGGTGGTGGCTGTGGAACAGGTAACGTCCGTGCTTCTTGTCTTGTTTTTGCTGTTAGCTGATGTCTTTGGTAGTGTCTCACTTTTTTGTGGGGAATTCAGCTTCATAATTAGAATTTAATTCTCGGGATGTGTTGTCGTTAATGTTTTTGTTGCTGCGTGTTGTCATAGTGGCAGTGTGAAACACTGCACTTTAAACTCGGTGATTTATCACCATCCTTCCACCTGAAAGTAGAGGTTGGACACCAATACATCTTGCCACTCACTATGAAAGCTTGGTGGACGTCGCTATGTTTCTGTATTTTTTCCCCCCTAAACTAAACGAAAATTTTCTTTCCGGAATTTGGCCCCCAAAGGGGCATGAACGAATAACCAAGTCAAACCTATGCAAAGCTTGTGATTTTAATACAAGTGATGTAACATGATTTGGTGAGTTAATAATGGCATGGTGGCCATAGCAGAATGTCTACTCAAATTTGAGGAGTTTCATATATTTAAATAATCCTAGGAAAATAGTGCAGTTTCTGTAAATATGGTGGTTATTAGTTTGGGGCGAGTGGTTTTTCGCTATTCTGGTGTATTTGTTCTAGGCAACTTGTGTATCATGGGTGTTCCTATAATTCTCTGGTAGTATAACCACAAAATGAATGCGATGTAATTAAGTTCAATTTCGATGCGTAAATATTATGAAGTAAATATTATGAAGTAAATATTATAATGTCATCTTCTTTCAACATTTAAAAATGACTTCAAAGTCTGGCACAGCTCTCTATTCTTGGAAAAAGCAGGGCATTTTGTTTGTGCATTGTATTCTACTGAATCTAGTACACTTTACAGCATATGTGTTTGCGTCCATGTGTGCATGTGAACGCACATTCGTCTCTGCATATTTCATGGTACAAATTTTAGGTGATTTCATTTAACTTCTTATTTTAAAGAGTTCGTTGTATTTCACCTCAATATACATGTTACCTTTATTTCCTGATATTTTTCATAATAACAACCTCTCTTTTTAGAATCACATTATGTTTTGTGGATACTGATATCTCTATAGGAAATATTCCCCTTACTCGTAATCCTTGACAACAATATACCTACGATTAAATGTATTAATCTCTGTGTGAGATCATATAACCTGTAGTATGATCACACTGGGTCTTTATTCTGGTAGTGTCTTTTGTAGTGTCTTAATGTATCGTAGTGTCTTAATGTATATTTATGTAACTTATTTTCCGTTACCTCTTTCAGTTTACCTCCAGGTGAAAGCGGACTGAGCTGAATAATGTCGAATGTATTCTAGTCATGAATAGCCAATATAGTGATGTGCAAAATTAACTTACATAATGATAATTTTTGTTTACCGAGAAGGTAGAGATTTGACAGCAATATGGTTGCTATTCCCCACATGCCCATTGAACTTATTGTGTATAGCTTGTTGGAACGCATTTTGTGTTGGAAATTCATCACAATTCCATTATTTCCAACGTGTGAAAGCCATCTTTTCTGCCATGCCTCTAAACATATTGTCTTATGGCTAATGCTGGACAACCAAAGTAATCGGTCATCGGAGTTAATTAATTTTTGCCAAATATCTATTGTTGCTAGTCTCCAGGTTAACTCTACCGAATAAACGAAAAAGCATGCAGCCATAGACTATGCAATTCACAGCCAAGAGAACAAGTATCCGTTTATCCCGAACCAACCACCACCAACCCAGACTAACTTTATTCAGCTAATTGTGATGTGGGGGCTTTTCTGGTAAACGATTTTGTAAGATATTTTACAGTTTATATTTTGCTATCTTTACAGCCTGCTTTGTTATTTCTACTGACTGATAAGAAAGGTTTTCTCATTATTTGTCTTCTTTGCAAATAGAAAGCATTCCTTATATCAGTTTCGTATTCGTATTCTGTAACTATATGTATTAGCTAGAAATTTTGGCTGGATAATGTTGTAGCCATTTAATGAATATAATCCTTGTTATCATTCTCGTTATTTTCAGAAACCCCTTACAATCCTGTACCCCAGATAGATATTATACTCCGATGTCATAACTTGTTTTGTTTACAGACAATTTATTAGATTATTTCTGTTGTATATGCAGTTGTTTTAAAGAGTAAACTAGTTTCAAAATCTCAATTTATGTTTTTGCATATTTTAACTACTATGTTCAGGATACTTAACATAAGTCGACCATGCTTTCAAGTAATATTTTTTTTTCAACTAGTGCAATCAATTATTATTCGTCAATTATTAAGTAGATTATGGGTCCTTATTTCAAAATATATTTGATAGGCTCAAAATAATTGCAGTTATGTAACTTGCATATCACTACACGCACTTTCTAGAAGGTGGAGTGATCGAATTAAAGACTTGTAAATTAAATTAATATTTAATATAAGATATACTGTGATATATCTTATCTCATTCAGTTGATATATTTCAAGTATATTTTCTCGTACTGGCGCTTGCATAAAATCTGAAAAATTATGTTATGATGAAATAAATTGTGAATGGCTCCCTGGAATTTAATACAATTCAATGCGGATCCAACAACATGCCTTTTTCTTCAGTAATATGTATGAATGAGTAGTATAAATTTAATCTTTAGAAATGTCAAAGTGCACTTTTTTCAGTAATATGTATGAATGACTACTATTAATTTAGTTTTTAGAAATAAATACTTTCCAGATGTGTCACAGATATGATGAAGAATATATTCAAGGTGATTACAACAATGGTAAGATATGGTTTGCATTTTAAGCATTTTAAAGTTGATCTTATATCTATATGGAAGGAATCATTAAACGAAACACTTTTTGGCACACGCTCCCAAGGGTTATGCATTACAGTTTAATCAGATGTTTACTCTTAGTCATATATATCACTCATGGGAGTTATAAGAAAGACGGGTAAACCACTTTCCATGGTATATCATTGATTGAGATAATTATACATACCTTAAAGTGGAGGCTGGCCTGTTAGATTGTTAACTTCTCCGCTCATGCTTGAAACGGAACTCATTTATTCCAACCTGGGAATTGAAACTACGATGTTCAATCATGAGTGAATGACACAAACCACTAGGTGACGCGCCTCGGCAAATATTAACCGATATGTACAGTTTCAACATTCACCATTTCATAACCCTCACATTATAATTTATGCTCAAGAAATTTGTAATGAAATTTGCCAGTCAGGTTTACATCTAAAACTTATATAAGGAACAAACTTAGCCCTAAGGGCAATATCCAGATATTCGTTACCTCTCAAAATGCTTATAGTTATGAATGTCTTAATTTAGACGTTGAATATCGAGACCACTTCTATTTGCGGATAAATTTTGCTCTTGTAAATGTTTCATGTTTCCCAGATCTCCAGACATTCGAGTGGAATCCGATTCCAAAGTGGTTATGGTAATGTGCCTGACGTTATTTACGTATGTGGACAATATCACACCTTTTCAAACTGAGCATAATATCCATCTTTTGCAGCAGGATAATAAATGTTGAGTTCAGTCTAGGTTGGCCACCATTGAAAGATTAAAGCATCTTCATATGTCACAATTGAAATTGCATCAAGCCTATCAAATGTTTTCGATCGGTCTTACTATAACAGCGCCTTTCCAAAGCCATTTATACAATAAGCACCAACTTTCTCTCCTCTGCCGCCAAAAGGTACCACGGATACATACTACTATAGCAAAAACAAAACAGTTTTTTGGAACCGAAATTGAGTACAACACATTAGCTATTACATTTGCTAATATCCTTAAAACTTAGTCTTGGTCATAAAAGTATAAAACCCTCCGTTACGCAGCCGCCTCTTAGCTTAAGCAATAATAGGCTGATCTCTCCACATAAATCTGTGGTGACAGGATTAGTATTCTCTTTAGACAGCTGAGTTGATGCCAATATCTCCAACATCCAGAACAGATGCATATAACTCTAAAATAATGCAGTATTTTTTTGAATACATATACAGCAACAAGTCTTATAGAGTTGATTATTATAATCGACAACCAATAAGTAAACCGACTGCTGTATGTAAATAGCATCATATAGAGAATTCATCACGAGATCAGCTTTCAGAATTCTATTATTTATTTATTGATGTGTGGTGGCGTTGGTATTCTATCCTTCTGTTGGCTTTGTAATTTTCGTTAGGTTGTTCTTTGATTCATGACAGGATAAAATATATGACTTACATTAAAGTAAACTTTCATGAGCCAAAACACTAATATTACAGGTTTCCCAACTCCGTATCATAAAGAAGACTTAGATTTATCGAACTCACTAGCTGTCACAATCACATGTGGTTAGGTTCTTACAACGGACCGGATTATTTAAAGTTTATAATATTCTCTTATTCCTTTAAGGTTTTTGTCATGCCAGAAGATTTGAATTACGGTTGTATATCAAAAGTTGCCAACTTAGTAAACCGATACCTCAAACAGTATTTGTTTTGCAGAACTTTATTAGATTCGCTCTGCAATATGCGATATTTCAAAGTATATATTTCATTCATAAATACTTCCTTGTTTATAACGCGTTATCCGTTTTAGAGTAATCAATCCACATATCCAATACATTTCAGAAATGCCCTTCTGCTTGAATGCGTAAGAAGTTTTCCATCCATAAGTAATTATTTCAATAAGTGATTGTTCTCGGCTCTATATCGTATATCTATATTTACGTACCGTTATTATGCAAAAGCTGGTTCTATATTATTTGGATAATGTCTACAATTCCGTTAAACTGTTGAGAGTATGTGTCAGCAAGGTCGATTGACTTGAGAGGCGTTTACACACGTTCTTCCCACTCAACTCTATATTTACTTTATCCGTTTTGCCACCGTCGGCGCCAATATTCCTTCCTTTCCGTTCTGTTTTCTGTTCAGAGGCGGAAACAGCATTTTAACTGGATTCTTAAATAACTGGGTTGTATATTATATAGGCATTCTCATCGTTTCGCTTCTGTTTTAGAATGGTATCAACGTACAGTTGTTGTGACTGAATCTCACCACTTATATAAATTATTTATTCATTTATTGGATGTTGTTTTTGATGATTATGTTGTAGTTGTTTCTGTCATTTTCTGAGGAATCCTAATTTATCAGACATGTGTAAAAAAGGGAGATTCGGATATTGTTTCTAGCACGTTAATTAAACTTATACTGTTTCGCAAGAAAGCTAATTAATTATGTTGATATTGAGCTCTTCGTTGCTATTGTATCAGATAATGATAGGTAATCAAATAATGAGTATACTAATGACGAAAGCTATTTCAGCCTTGACAGCCTCCTCATTGTTTCACATGTTTAATTTTCGACTATTAAGATACAATGGTATGATTTAAAAGAGATGTGGCTGCTATTTATTTCACATCAATCGACCAAATTTACGCTTGTATTTCGATATTTCCGTACGGTTTTGTTCTCTTTTCTTGTACAGGAACAGGTCAATAACTTTTTAACAGAGCTAAGATAACATTCCATAAGTCATAATGGTCTTATCTCAATTTCAGACGTTGGACAATATTCCTGTTTTAAACATAGTGTCAATATCACAGATATTTGGCTGCTAATTTTAGCAAGTTTGTTTGATAATGTATGTGGTGCCCGTTCCAATTGTTCATTATCAAAAATTGTTTTTTCTCTAGTTATTGATACTGGTATTTGTATTTATGGTGTAGCTATTTATGTCGGTATTTTTTGCCGTTGCTATACTCACACACACACGTGAGTAGCTACTTTGTCTCTGTAATAGAATCGTTCTTCTACCATGAGAGAAATCTACTTCCATTAACATATTACATGCAGGGATATGAACCCGTTTCAATGCATTCCCTGCAGTAATATGTGGTATGGGTTTCAATGAAAATGGACATCACTTGGGTTGATATATACTACGCAAAGCGATAGCTCAGCGAAATTCTGGTTATTGAAAATGAGTAGACGATAAAACATATGGAATTCTGTCAAATTGAAATGTTGAACACCACTAACAAAGGCAAAATTGCAGGACTGAGCCAACCGCTTTCAAGAATTATGTACAGCTCTCCAGTCTGAATATGAACAGCTTCCTCCCCCACACCACTATTTACAAACGCTCTGAAATATGCCATATACTCTGATCCCTTACCACCGTTAAGGAATTATAAAAGTATACAAAAAAAATCATTTCATCTGCAAAAGTAATGGGTTCAACTTTAGACACAGGGCAGCAGTTCCAAGAGAAGGGGGGGATTAGTCGATACTTTTAACTCAAATACTTGGTAAGTTATTTCATCGACCTTGGAGGGATAACATGGCAAGTCGACACCGGCGGAATTTGAAATAAGAAGAGGCAGATAATTATATATAGCACTACGTAATAACACGTGTGACACTAGCAATAAATGAAATGCGTTATACGTTTACATTTGCATATATGAATATGATTTAAACAAGAGAAAAATTGTTTTCATTGTAATTGCATTTCCAATCTTTAACTTAGAAATATTTAATGTCTCTATGAATGCTCTGCGTTGCATTCTGAATGGAATTTTGCACGTAAATATGGGTCATATGAAATTCCATTTGAAGATTGAAATATTGAAAAGAAATTTGCGTTCACAGCTTTCTTGGCGAAATATGTACAAAGATACTAGCTGATATCTCCAATCTAAATTGCTCCATAACAATCGGTTTTCTTTCAACAATTATTTGTATATTCCTTGTTATAATTAGCAACACAATTGTGAACGAACGAAATGTATTTTAAGCTTCTACATTATTAACAGATGAATATAGGATATTTTAGAATATGCATGTCTAAAATATTTCAAAATATACGCAATAATAGTAGGCATTGAATGAATATTTTGTATCTAAAGCGACACATTGGCATTAAGTTCGTTTTAATGATCTATTATAAATTTTGAATCTTATGTATATATCTCATGATTTTTGCTTACGAATATTTATTTAACACCCAAGAATTGATATCAAGGAGATACCATTCATATATAGTTATATAGTACATACGATTGTTTTCTGCCTGTTAAACACGAATAACACGTATAACTTTCGAGTCTTAGAGGAAGCATTCTGCAAGATTATTTTAGAGGATTGCTGATACACATATAATGTTCACACCACCCGAAAATTACTACAATTCTGTAAGTGCGACACTTGCTTTACTGGAAGAACATTAATTATTCAACAATCTGCATCTATATTACACCAATCAGAGCTTCCCCCTATAAGCCAATGCACAAAATTAGGAAATAAACTGTATAGAGGAATTGCATTTCACTATAAAACTAGACTCCATGTAGTTTAGTTGTAAATGGAGTCTCAGGAAACACAATTCTCCCAAGTAATCTTGTTTTCACTATCCGGACTTTTTCAGAATAAAAGAGAAGCAAAGTACTGGGGATAATGTTGAGGGCTACCTGTATGTTTTATTTAGTCAGAAATGTTATAGCAGAACCCGATACGCTGCACAAACTGCAGCACCGACGAAAACTTATGAAGCTCTAATTCGAGACCCGCTCCAATATTTTCTGTGTTGAAAGTATCATTACTACACCCCCAAAACGCTCATACTAATATATATATATATATATCACTGAAACTATTTCAGCTTCTCTTATGTAAAGCCTATATATAACTACAGCACATACCTTACGTTTAACTAATTATCCCAAGATGTTTTCGTACTAGTTCTACACGTACCATCGTTTTGCAGATGCTGGAAGCACATCTGAGTATTCTGATGGAGCGGGTCTGAACGACGATCCCGTATTGAGATATATAATTGGAGGATTGAGAATTCCTATTACCGTTGATCATCTACCCAATGGGGAACACATCTAATGATATTGATACGTGTTTTCACTCTGCCTTTTAATTATATGCTATTGAATTTTAATGTAATATGAGCTTTTGAAGGGCCCTAATCAGCGTTGGTATCGACAATGGGTATTCAGTAATTCGATGAACGGAGCAACTTGCCCATCGTATTAAAGTGTAAGTGCCTAATTATATACAAGGTACGTGCATCTTTAAAGTAATTCTCAAGCAGAGGAAATGAAAGGCATTATGTTACAAGATAGTACAATTTCAACTACAAGCAGTGTCACTGAATTCTGTTTAGTTTGTATTTATCTAGTTTGAATTAAGGCATCGACTGAAAGAAAAAGTACTATAATATTCTCTCTTAACCAAGCAAGTTATTTCGCCATTTTTACTGCTCATAGAATTGAGAATTCAGTTCTTCTAACTGAGTTAATGAGATCGATTTCATACCAAATGAAGCACCTTTTTATAGGTGAATATAGATATGCAATGGAATCACTACAGGAAATAAATAAAGTTATAGATATAGTAATTCCCAAAAACAACGTTATTAAATCACAGATGAAGTATCTTCAGTTATAAGAATGCTTGGTCAGTTTGAAATTGTACGAAATCATAATTAAAACTATTTTTCGTACAGGTAAATATATTGTAGAATAAAGAAAGAAGATAACATTAAAAAATGCAGTAAAGCGAAGTATTTAATGCAACATATTTATGGCTATGGAACAACAGTCAGGTATACGTTTAAAATATTCTACTAGATTCTAGGTATTTCTAAAGAAACGTCTATAAAACTCTAAAGGAAATTACCCATTATGTTACTATGAGAGTGAGCATGATTTGCAGATATCGCACATTCGGTATATATGGGAAATATCTCGTGTTACAGAAGTGATAATATATATGTAACAGGAGATAATGTTTGTTTTCGTGAACAGTGAAATTCCTTCATATTTATACATATTCGTTTTTGATTATATAATTATGTCACGTGAAAGAAAATATTTTGACTCGATGTAATCCGATTGCAGAAACATCAGATTTCATTTATTTCTATTCTCAAGTTTTTTACATTGTGCGTTAGTGGAGTAATGGAAACTGGTGCAAAATAAATGTTTAGTTTTTGTCAAATTTACTTTCGTTTTGTACTTATAAATTTGTCGACGTTTTCTAGAAAATCCATTGAAATTGCGTCCTTTCAAAAAAAATATCTTCATAAAGTGAAGAACAAAAACTGTGATGTCGTCGGCAACCATTTTTGAGTGAGAAATGTTTGTAGAGGAATATATTGTTTCTGTGTTTATATTTTTTATTATATGGGAAGACACGAATACACGTCTTCACATGCAACTTTACCGTCCACATATACATCCACACACACACACACACACACACACATACACACATACACACACACACACACACACACACACACATACACGCACGTAC
>JAOPUL010001694.1:8671-18671 GCA_027564515.1 Octopus rubescens | reverse complement strand
ACACACACGCGTGAATATGTGTTTGTGTATGTACGTGCATGTGTTGGTATGTGCGTGCGTGTATAGGTTTGTATGCGTGAGTGTTTGTCGGCAAGATGATGAACACAAGAAGAGGAAGACGAAGGAAAAAAAAATATGACAGAGAGAAGAAAAAGAATGACAGAATTACTGAGTCACAGTTTTTAGAAATGATCTGCTAAAATTCTCCAAGAGCTCATGTACCTGTCAACCCCTTACTTAGCAGAAGATATGGACTCTTTAATTAAGCTGTCCTAAGAATTACTCACACACATTCACACACAGAGGATTCCCAAATTCTTAAGTGTGTGTGTGTGAGGGGGGGGACAAATGAAGGTGAATAAAGACCCTTGCAGATTCATGCAGATTCAATTAACTTTTGTTGTAAATAGACGAAGAGGCTGGCAAACGTACCATATTTGATGTCATATAAGATGCACAGGAATATTGGATGCACCCCAGTTCCAGCAGCACATAATCAGGAATAAAGTTTTTACTACATGTAAACCTTAAAAGAGGCCCAACTTTGAATATAAGACCTGCACCTTACATACAATCAAACTTGGTATTCACCTTTGCATTGAGAGAATATGTGTACACATGTGTCATATTAATGAAATCAAATTCCATTTGTGGGGAAAAAAATACAAATGAAAGCCCAAAGTATACAGATTTTGTTGCCCTCAAAACCACATCAGAGACAGTAATATTACCCAAACACAAGGTGGCGAGCTGGCAGAGTCGTTATCACGCTGGGAGAAATGCTTAGCGGCAATTTTTCCGACAAAGTAAGTACCAGTTTCGAACTGGGGTCGATAACATCGACTACTCCCCTCCCCCAAAATTCCAGGCCTTCGTGCCCAGTATAGAATGGAATATTACCCAAACACAGTACACAGCTACAACAACATGGTTTTTGTATTTGGTTGGCAAGATCCTTGATGTGAATTCATGTGTTTAAACAAATCTTGTGTCAAGGGACAGACTTAAGAGTGAGAGCATGTCATTGATGAGGTCGTGAATAGTGATGAAAGGACTGACAGAGAAAACTAACAACTGATTGATTGTTCCATCAACATATTAAACAAACCATTGGATAGTTACTTAGTAAAATAAAGAAGTGGTATTGAATCAGTGCATGTGTTTATATAAATTTATTCGCACAATGACCCTCCCTAATCACAGTTGCCGTTCTAGTGATAACCTATTATATTTCAGGGTGCAGTCGGTGCAAGACACCACTAATAAGACTATCCCAAACACACCTACAGCAATAACACTGCTGCACCTATAATGCCATGTTCCTCTAAAGACTTTACCAGCTGTACTCTCAGTTGAGCTGACTGAACACCCACTTTCCTGGCAACTTTCTTTTTCAGCTTTTTCATTTATCAGTTTGGTATAAGTCAATATAATAAACTATACACCCTGACTCTCCAAATGCAGGCAGCGTCATACCAAATAACTTCAAATTCTGTCACAAGGCCAGCAATTTTAGTGAGAGGGGGTAGGCGATTATATTGCTCCCAAAACTTGACTGGAGCTTTATTTTAACGACCCTGAGCAAACGAAAGCCAAAGTTGACCTCAGCTGAATAGTAATAATCCTTTTTGTACTGGGCACGAAGGCCTGAAATTTTGGGGGAGGGGTGTAGCCAATTCAATCGACCCCAGTACTCAACTAGTACTTATTTGATCGACTCCGAAAGGATGAAAAGCAAAGTCGACCCTGGCGGCATTTGAACTCCGAACGTAAAGTCGGAAGAAATGCCGCTAAGCATTTTGCCCAGCGTGCTAACGATTCTGCCAGCTCACTGCCTTAGTAATAATAATAATTACTATTATTATTATTGGGCCTTCATGCCCAGTATAGAAAGGATTATTATTATTAACTCTTTAGAATTTAAACCGGCCCTATCCGGCCCAAATATTCTACCAGTTTTATGTTGAAACTGGCCAGATCTAGCCTCTCACACCTACTCTTAAATGTCATTCTAAAAATAAACAATCTCATCTTTGTTTCAGGGTCAATTAAATCAGTACCAGTCAAGCACTAGGGTTGATGTAATTTTCATATCTCCACACAGACATAGACACTGTGTACCCCACTACAGTATATACACACACGTATCGATAACTTAAGCACTGGGGGTCAATGGAATCAACAAACCTCCTACCCCTTGTGCTAAAGTTAGAAAGAATTGTATCCCCCCTACTTTGTATTCTACTCTCCTTCCTAGGCCACTCCTATATCTCCCACCTTATCTTACCCCTATACACAATGGTATTTCCCATCCACACCCAGGTTCGGATTTATAGGGGTGCAAAGGGGCCACCCTTGATATCTGGGTGTGTGTGTTACCAGCACCAATAATTTTCCAAGATCTTAATTCTTTTGCCCCTTAACCATACTTTAGCCTTTCTAAATCTGGCATAAAGCCACCCACCCCCACCGTCCTCTCAGTAGTGGGAGCTTTTCCCATTTCCTTTATCCCTGTTCTTTCTGTGTCTTGCAAGTTAGGTGACAACCTCACTAGTACCAGTGGAATTTAAAAAGCCCCCAGTACATTCAGTAAAGTGGTTGGCACTGTGAAGGGCATCCAGCCATAGAAACTATGCTGAAGATGACATTATCACTTGATTTGGCCTTGCAGCTTGCTGGTTCCTGTTAAACCATCCAACCCATGCCTGCATGGAAAACAGAAGTTAAATGATGATGATGGTGATAAACAAGAAAGATGGAATATTTACCAATTCCCATTATTTGAGTACAATACGATTTCAAATACAATGTGACCCTCACTTTGCTTATTAAATTCTTCACATTATACACATATTAATATCAGCATATTCTTTATAAACTGAGTTTAAAGCCAGCTGCATGAGAGGACTTTCATTTTTTTAATTTGGATAATCCACCCTGAAGTAGATAAATATAAACATTGATAACGGTACTGATTCGGTAAATAAGTTTGTTCTTTGGAAAATGTCTGAGACTTGTGCCAAACCTAGAAATCTTTATTCCAAAAACGTTACCATAAACGACTGAACCGAACTGCTAAAACGGTACGAATACAGGTGTTATTTAAGTAACAGCTGGAACTCTACATACATGTATTAGTGTGTGTATATCTGTATGTGTGTATGATGTAACAAAATCTAATCATAAAGATACAAAAGACCCAATCAATCAATCAAATCATTCAACTGAGATGATGAAAGATCCGATTCCACAAGGAATAGAGACAGGTTATATTCACATTTAGAAAGTGACTAGTCATTAATTGTAAGAGAGAGAGTTTTTAAATAGACTTGTCTCCAACATCCATTTAAAATTAGTTCCATTAGACTCACTATGGAAAGACTTGTTTTACATTCCGGGGGTTCAGATTTAAAAAAATAAATATAAATAAAATAAAAAGAAACAACAAGAAAAAATCTCCACTAAAGATTAAGAGGGCGGAGGGTACGACTTATTATTATGGTTCTCCTCCTCCTCCTGGTTTTTATTCTAAAAGTAAATGGTGTAAAAGAGTGTGTGTGTGGGGGATAATTAGTGAACTCATTAGTAGACTGTAGAAAACAAACAATTAAGTCGAGCTATAAAAGACCTTCATGGTAGTTGTTGTGAGATTGTAAGGGTGTAAAAAGTCTGCCAGGAATGGTCCTAAAAATTACCGCCAAGCTTTGATAGGGTTGCCATAACAAAATGATGGGAGTTAATTAAAAATGAGGAGGAGAAGAAATATGCAAAAAAAAAAAAAGTTTTTAAAATAAAATAAAAATTATAAAATGAAATTATATGGAAACAAAATGACTAATCAGAGATATTTTCAATTAAAAAAAGAACTGAAAATTAAAAAAAATGAATATTAAAAATTTTTTTTTTCTTTTCTTTTTCCCCCCCAAGGCAGCAGGGAAGAGGCATATATCCCCCTTATCAGTTTCTGAACAGCAGGCCATAATTGAGGGAAACACCCTACTGAAAATACTAGATTTACTTACTATCAAAAATGACAAATTAAATCAAAAACAAAACAAACAAAAAAAATAACTGATGACCTGATTGCTGCTGCTGCTGCTGGTGATGGTATAAAAAAAAAAGGTCACTTCCTGTGACCTTACCAATTAGCTACTTTCACTTATTTTCTCCATCTGACATCACATTCCACCCCACCCCCCACCAAAATTTACTTGAACTTCAAAACAGAGATGTGAAATGAGTGCAAGGGCTAACACAATATAAGTTGCTATAGACAACAACACTATAACAGTACTGAGGCAATATTTATATGGTTAGCACCACTAGAAAAACACTACTGGAATAACAGCGTTGGATACGCAACACTGTGTACTATCATTGCTATATCAATACTTACATACATAGGGTAAAGACAAATAAAGACCTCCTTCGGTCATGAATGACCATGGGTTTGCACCTAGAAAGCTCCCCTCTTAGGCACAAGTCCGGCCAAGGTTGTTTTGTGGAAGACCAGCAGTCGCCCATGCATACCAGTCTCCTCTCTCCATGCCACAGATGTTGTCCAAGGGAAAGGCAAAGGCCGATACAACTTGGCACCAGTGACATCACAACTCATTTCTACAGCTGGATGAACTGGAGTAACGTGAAATAAAGTGTCTTGCTCAAGAACACAACACACAACCTGGTCCAGGAATCGAACTCACAACCTCACGTTTGTAAGCCTGATGCTCTAACCACTGAGCCATGCGCCTTCACTTACACAAGACCACTAGAAAAACACAAACTGTACTAAAACATGTTATAAGACTTGATATAATGATGTTTTTTAATACCACTAGGAAAACACCACTAAAACTACACTGAAACAGATTCGCTTTGCAACCACAGTTCAGTCCCACTGTGCGGCACCTTCAGCAAGTGTCTTCTACTATAGCTCCTGTGCCAACCAATGGCTTGTGGGTGGATTTGGTTGTCAGAAAATGCATGGAAGCCTGTTATATGCGCGCGCACACACACCTGCACATGCATGCATGTGTCTTTATGTCTGCTTTTGCTTCACCACTTGATAACCAGTGTTGGTTTGTTTACATCTCAGTAACTTAGTGGTTTGGCAAAATCAACTGATAGAATAAGTACCAGACTTTGGTACCACAAAAATAAAAAACCTGATCAAGATGTGTACAACTACAACAACACACGTTGTGGCCCATGTTAAATCCATTGGAATGACAAGAACCATCTAGTCTTCCAGAGTGAAGGATGGCCGATGACTTGTGCAGTGACATTTTTTAAAGTGAAGAAGAGTTGATCACTGCCAACCCCACTTTCTCGTCTGCGACCATCTTCAGTCCAGTAGCAAGACCAGGTCAAGACGACCGGGGATGGAGACAGATGCAATAGATGACCAAGATGTCTAGATGACCAAGATGTCTTACTTGCCTCATCTTGTTCTCTGCACTCCACATTGCATGTCATGAGCACTAGAAAGCAGAATAGCTCCTATGTGGACAAACTGAACCGTTATTGGCTAACCCTTCCCACAATTCCACCAAACCAGTGTCATGTTATAAGTATATTGGTTCAAGAATTAACCCCTTCCTGCTTCCCTCCTGTCTGTCTCTCCCCCCCCACACACAACTGTCTCATCCACTTTGATTTCAATATTTACTCATTTCTAACAAATGTCAAATATCTATATTTTATCAGAGGTAAATTATCGCAAAGTCTGAATATGACTTAGTTTTTTTTTGGTTTCCAGTGACGCCAAACTATTCTTTTGCATTCAACTTTCATTCCAATCCAACCAAATACCCTATAAAAATTTGTGGCCGCCTTTCGAAGATGGATGGATCAAGACACACACACACACAAAACTTATGTAATCATACAGATTACAGTTTCAATCCTTTGTATTGCCACATGTCTTGGGCAAATTCTAGACAAATTCTCATTAGAACGGTCAGCTTTCTAAATAACTTTCATTTGTAGACTTTTCTGAATGATTACACGATGCCAACACCACTTATTCTTGTGTCCTGCCACTCAAATAAAAAAAACAACAAAAAACCCAACAGTCAGATGTTTGCAGCAGTTCTTCACCAAAACCATTAATATCCACCCCACCCCCCACCCGTCATTCTCTTCCTCCACACCACACATCTCCGTATTACCATACCCTCTCATTCTGCTCTGCTGCAGACAGCACTTGATAATTTTAATTTCCAAACATCCGATCCTTCAGGTTCACATAACAAAATCTTATTTTATGCACCAGCCATGTTTCAATGCCATACAAACAAAACAAAAAAACAACAACACCAAAAAAAAGCCTAAACACCATCACCATCACAGACTGCATTAAAATATATATATATATATATATATATATAAACAAACATAAAAATATATAAACAATAAATAAATAAAAAGTCTTTTGAAGTCAGGATGCAAATGAGTTCTGTGAACTCTTTTCAGCCACAATGGAGTCTAGCTTGCCACTGCCCTTCTATAATTCTTTCTCCATGTAATGGCAATGTCCTGTGAATAACTCAATTTTATGTGTGCATATGTGCATGTGTGATATGTGTATGTGCGCATGCTTGTGTGTGCACATGTTTGTGTGTGTCGCATTATTTATCAAAGTAAACACTATCTTTCACAACACACAATTCTAGAGCAAACACACACACACACACACACAATACATTATTATTATTATTCAACTACAAACCATTCTAAGAACACACAACGAAATGCTAAACCATCAATATTGCTTACAAACAACTTTATTACCTCCCACTCCCACACATCCCTTCGGTTGTCCTGCTGGTCTCAGACAATCAGTTCTGCCATATCTGTACAGCCGTGATATTATAATATCAGGCTATCATGACAGGTTCAATTCAGGACTCAACCGTTTCAATCTTGGTACAAAGCGCCAGAGTATTTTTTGTAAATTCTAATGAGATGCGTCCACCAACATGAGAAAGAAAAACCAATCGTACAAGTCTTTGGTAAAATACTTTCAATGCATAACCCCTTCTACTTCAACAACTGATCACAGGTGCCGTCATTCTATTTATTGACAAACGTCCAAATATAATTTGCGTGACTTACAGTAGTCATGGAACTATAAACAATGTCCATCTTACTTATATCTCTTTCTCTCTGACCTCACATAAATATATATATACACACAGATGTTTATCCATATATCTATCTATTTATATCATGAATGGAAGTATTTGCATGTTTGTATGTGAGTATATCTATATCTATATATCTATATATATATAGAGAGAGATAGATAGATAGATTCACTGTATATGTGTGTATATATGAAAGTGTGCGTGAATTTCTGAAGATAGATTTTTAAAAAAAAGTGAATCATGACCACTACCATTGCCGTCGTCATCATCGTCATCATACTTCCTAGTTACTTAGCTTTATTGTTAATAATTAGTCATAGAAGTGCTTCTCTTGGAAATGTCTCACTAGGGAAATATCCTGCATTGTTCCATAGAGTGATACCTGCCAATTACACACATGCACACACACACACACACACACAGTTCTCCTTTGCAATAAGTTTATTAAACTATTTTCTTAACAATATACACAACCCTAAGCCAGACTTCTGAAGTATTCTCCAGAGTGTATCACCTTTACCTCCTCCCCCCTCTCCCTCTTTCCATCGTTAAATACATATGTGAATATGTCTTCCTGGACCCTTTCATATCTTTAAAAAAAATAAAATAAAAAAAAAAAATGAGTAGTCTTGGAGGGTTTTTTGTTCCCTTTGTTCTTTAATCAAACTGCCCGGATGTTGTCATTGGTTACCACCGCCCTATAGTAAGAGGTGATGGTGGTGGTGGTTGAGGGGAGGGGGTGTTAAACAAGGACATATCCAGCCCAGTGCTCTGCTAGTGACAATTCTTCCGTTGCCCTACATTTCTCTTCAACCCCCTCATCCAACCATTATTATTATTATTATTATTATTATTTTAAATCTCCAGTCCTTTTGTCTTTAGGAAAGGGAGTGGAGATATAAAAGATAGCACGGAGGAGGAGGAGGGGGAAAGAGGAGGAGTGGGAGAAGAAACAAGAAATTTTTTTTTTTTTAAAAGAATGGGAAAAAAAAAGCCCCAATAAATAAATAAAAAACTTAAAAGGGTCGGAGACAGGGGTGATGGGACGGGATGTATAGGGAGATATGTGTGGAGGATGGTAGGAAAGGAGAGGTTGCATTGCAGAGTTCTCGCAGTTGTGACAAGGAAGACCATAATTAGAATTTCAATCAAGTCAGCCTTTTTTCCTAGTCTACACAGAACATGCTGTCAAGACCCAATGCTCTCCAGTCAGATCCCACCCCTTTATAGACCTTGAAAAAAAAAAAAAAAAAATGAATAAAATAAAAATGCCCTATCTCCCCCCTCCCTATTACACTACAACCACCACCACCACCACTGCTAAACCAAGTAACAGTCGCATTATCTACCCAGCCTATCACTATCCTGCTCCCCCCCACCCAACCAACCCTGACCCCATTTCATCTAAGACCACACAAAAATAAAAAATATAAAAATGGGAAAAAAAAAAAAAATACAACCCCACCTCTGAAGGATACCTCCTCTGCCAACAGCCTGTCACCAAATCCTTTAGATAAACTTTGGTAATATGAACTGTCGGAAATTATGTTTTGGTAAAATAACATAATTTGGGGACAATTCACATAAAATGAAATGAAAAGGATTGGACTGTGGAGGAGGGGGTAAACCACCCCACAAAAAAAAAGAAAATAAACTAAAAAACAAAGCAATAACTTAGAATGTATATTTGTTCTATGTAGATTTCTCTGTAAATAGTCAAAATAGAGTTAGTTTTTAATTTGTGATAAATAAAGATTTTAATTTGGGAATGTAAATAATAATAATCCACTCTATTATAGGTACAAGGCCTGAAATTTTGAGGGAGGAGGCTAATAATAGTTTCAAATTTAGGCACAAGGCCAATGTCTTTGAAGGGAACACATCAACTCTGGCTAGTACTTAATTTTATCAACCCCAGAGAGATGAAAGATAAAGATGACTTCGGCAGGATTTGAACTCGGAACAAAGATTTAGAAGAAATACTGCAAAGCATTAATAATTCTGATAAAGATGACTTCGGCAGGATTTGAACTTGGAACAAAGATTTAGAAGAAATACTGCAAAGCATTAACAATTCTGATAAAGATGACTTCGGCAGGATTTGAACTCGGAACAAAGATTTAGAAGAAATACTGCAAAGCATTAACAATTCTGATAAAGATGACTTCGGCAGGATTTGAACTTGGAACAAAGATTTAGAAGAAATACTGCAAGACACTAATAATTCTGCCAAATTTCTAACATTGGAACAAAGTCACAATGGTAAATTGATGGACTAAATACTTTAGGCATTCAATCTTAACACTTCTGTTGTCCAGAGTTCAAATCGCACAAGGGGTGGCACTGTTTTTTTTATTTATATTATTCCTCTGCAGTTGATAAAATAATCGTAGTGTTATAATGTTGAGCCAATCCTCTGCACCATTCTTCACCCACTAATAAATTCAATGGGATTGTACCTAAGTGGGAAATATAATAATTCAATACAGAGATTAACCACAACACACCCTTTTGTTACCATATTTTTGCTGAAATATATCCTCTGTGTTTCAATTTTTAAAACAATGAAGAATTTAGTAAAATAACTTTGTCATAATCGCGGTAGTGTTTGGAATATTAACTAGCATGAAATGTTGAAAGGTTTTAATTTAAATCACTTTAAAACTAGAAGTTTGTATCATAGAACCATGGGTGGGTTAGTACCAGAAGAGTTAAAAGAACAGTTCAATATTACTCAAAGATAAGGCGGCGAGCTGGCAGAGTCGTTATCGCGCTGGGAGAAATGCTTAGCGGCAATTTTCCTGACTTTACGTTCTGAGTTCAAATGCCGCCGGGGTCGACTTTGCCTTTCA
>JAOPUL010001677.1:6258-16436 GCA_027564515.1 Octopus rubescens | reverse complement strand
CAATCCCATTCTGTTTATCTTAGAACCTTTGTATTTCTTCTTCCGTAGAGTTATCGATATTTTCCATATTACTCTAAGTATAAGGAGTTTTTGAGCTGAAGCAACCTAGAATCATCTACGTGATAATAATCTAAATTAACTTTTCAATTTCTTTTATTTCTTTCCAGGTTTTTTCAACTGTAACGTCTCTCGGAAAACACAAGAGATTCTGCGATGGGGCCTTTCGCTCAAGTAGTGCTGCTGCAGTAGCTGCAGCTGCAGTCGCAGCTGATCACCATCTGCGCATGCGTCTCTGCTACACTCCCGACAAGCTTGTCCCGGCTGGACTAGGAGCCTTACAACAAAATACTCCCTTGAGCACTGCTGCGGCCGCAGCTGCTGTTTCAGCTTATATGTATGGACAACCTCGACTTTCTTACTTTCGTCCTTTAATTACTCAACCTCAGTTTGGATCTATTCTTCCTCAGCCATTAGCCGCTGCAATGGCGACATCTAGTTTGGCTGGAACCTCAACAACAAATCATAGTGGCATCAATTCCTGTTCTCTTCCATTGTCTAATTCTGCTTTGGACACTGACTGCTTTCGATCTCCGGTAGGAGCCATCCCTCCAACCCCTGCACCAGCACATGCTCATCAACATATACCTCTTCCACCAATGCATCCTGCCACATCCATTGTTTCGCATGCACCTCTGTCGTTATCCTTACCAAAACTACAACAGACTCAACACCAACGACTGCAGGGCGAATCAGACGTAAGCGGTCTCAACTTGCATTCTCCCGATTTTATGACTGGTTATAATTTGACAACGTCTGCTGCTAATCTCAGCAATATGAACAGCAGCAGCAACAACAATAATACTAACGATAACAAAGCTAACTCAGACATTAGTCATATTGACAGACGCTCAAGTGGTATGTTGATAAAGAATCAGCTAAATTACGAAAGTCGAAGTCAGAAGAAGCGAAAATGGAGAAAACGGAATAGAAAAATAAGACATAAGCGACCTGACGAATGGCTGGATTCTGGGCATAATAATTTGATAGACAAATCTGAGCTTGACCTTTGGCAGGAAGAGCAAGGGTTGAATCTAGAAGATGATGACGACAATGTGGATAATTGTTATAAAAGAGACATCTACAAATGGCGTCGAATTGATGACGAAACCCAGAATAAAATGTGGCCTGAAAATCAAGAGTTTGACGAGAAAAAACATATTGACTGGAAATTAGAGAGATACGATGTGGTAGAGGAAGAAAGAGATGAAAGAAAGGGTGAAAGAGAGAGAGAGAAACTGGAAAATGACGACGAATTGAACCCAGTAGAGAATGAAGACACAGAAAACATTGGCCACGATGTAATGGATAGCAAACGGTGGTCATTTGATAATGTTTTTAATGCTACAGACGACAAAGAGAACGAACAAAGCGAAGCATCATATGAAAGAGACGCTGTGCTAATGCTTGAGCATCAGAAAAAGTATATGGCGGGAGATAACAACAATAACACAATAGATGATAACAACGGTAATAAACTGAAAAGCAAAGACAGTAACAGCAAGAAGACTAATGAAGAAGATTTAAGAACGTTCAGTTCGGAAAATTCGCGTTTAAAATCAGGAACTGTCATTGACAATGAACTTGGTCAAGTTAAAGATAAACATGATGTACATCTAACACGCATATCTGTCGAAAATCCGCTCAGCGGTGGTAATAATAACAACAATAGAAGCAACACCAGCAACAACAACAGCAACAACGACAACAACATAAGCAGTACTTTAAATTCTACTGGATGTAAAAGTCCTGTCGCTGTGTCATCTTTTTCTTGTTCTTCGCCGTCGTCTGCTTCATCCAGTTATTCAGAAACGACTTCTGGTGGTGACGACAATGATGATGAAGCAAATATAGATAACAACGTTGTTCGTAACAGGACAGACGACAACAATGAAAGTTCAGAAAGAAGAAAGAAGAAAAAAGAAAGGAAAGCCAGAAAGAGGCAGAGAATGGGAACTGAGAAACACGAGGAAAGAACAGAAGTTGTGGTTGTTGGAGAAAATGAAGATGAAATTGAAGATGCAGGTAACAGTGAAGAAGATATTGGCGCTGAAGAATTTAAAAAGGAAGGAAGAAATTGCCCGAAAAATTCCAACACTGATTCTACAATGTTGCCAGAAAAAGATGACAGTAGAAGACAACTGAGAAATGACTACGTAGATGCCAAAGATCTCAGTATGACTGGACCTACATCGAGACGAAAGCGAGGTCGCCATAGTAGCTACGGCAACAATAATTTTAATAACAGCAACATAAATAATCTTCCTTATTACCAATATCGAAACCAACCCCAGTTTGGTAATGCTTTCACAGCAACTGCATTAGCAGAGGCCGCCATGTTCTTAGACGGTGCCCTGAACCTCCGCACGAGAAACTCTGATGACCTACAAAGCCATCAGCTGTCTAAGAAGAAGAGGAACCAAGATAATGATAATAATAACGATGATGCTAGAAATGAAAATGACAACAACTTATTAGAAGCTGTTTTCAATCCATCTTCACTACCAGGTCTTGTATCGATGGCTAAGCGTGGATTAATAGCTTCTAGTGTCGGAAGTGGAAGTCATAAGAGCCGGAAACGACATCTGCAACCAGGAGTGAACAAGAACACAAACAGCAATAATAGTGATAATGACATTTCTAATCTACAACAGCAGAAACATCAGCGATACTTACAAGAACATCAGCAGCAAATTTATGGCTTTTTAAAACAGGAAACAGAAAACCCTGACTCATTTCCATTCCAGAATTCTCCTACTAAACACCAACAATTTGATCATCAACAAGAATCAGAACATCAAATAGCACCATTTGATTTGTCTAAATCTAGCATAGAACAGCGACAACAACAACAAAGACTGCAGTCACAGCAACGCCGCGTAAGATTTAAACCCAGATTGAAAACAAATTTTCAGTCCGGGTTAACTGCTAGCGAACGTGTAGCAGCAGCAATGTCTGCTTACATTGCTGAAGATGGAAAGCATGATGACGATGAAGATGAAGAATTTGAAGAAGACATGTTCGATGAAGATGCTTTTGATTATGGAAATTTACATGATGTCGACGAAATTAAGAGTCGCAACATGGAAGAAAATCGACAGTTTGGACTGCTTCTTAACGACAAGCATTTCATCAACAGAGACTACAATTATTGTTATCGAGACTTTTATAACAATCACTATTACAATGACAGTATGAGGGAGGAAGATGATGAAGAAGAAAATAAGGTTGAAGAAAGAAAAAATAACGAACGACGTGGGAAGCTGAAGGATAGTTCTATCGGCAATAATTTCCACGAGACCCATAATAATCTGGATGTGAAAGATGAAATAAAAAGCATATTAGATGCTCCGCTTGATTTATCTACAAATTCGAAACATACAGTGGATAATATCTTAAACAAAAACACCGACGAGGCATTCATTGCTAATTGTTACCCATCTCGTAAAACGCATGTATATGGATCAGGTCTTATGGCCTCATCTAAACTGACGAAAAGCGGGGAGAAGGGAGGCGGTAATGAAGGCTCAGAATTAGATTCCAAAACCATGACTGCTGCACTTAAGCTATCAGAGTCTGGATCTGAGCTGCACTATGCCTACCCCTTTGCAGGATCTTATATGTTAGATCCCTATTACTCTACAATGGACAAAGAAAAATACACATCGTCAATGATGGCAACCTTAAATAGATATCATGCCCACTCATCATATCCTACACTACCCCACCACTTACAACATCCTAGCTTTCCAAATCATCTTACAACATCTTCCACAACTCTTCCTTACCAACATCCCCTTGTCTCATACAGTGGATTTCTAGATACTCCTATGGAAAATAGCCTTTATACAGATAACAACAGTGATATGATCCGAGGAGGTAGTAAAAGTGGTTCAAATGCTCAGAGTGGCAACACTGGAAGCAACATCAGTAATAATGATAATAACAACACTCCCACTTCAAATGCAAACAACAGCAATTCGCAAACACTCGGATTAGGCATTCCGTGTTCAGCATCAGGATTAGGCAATTTCGGTTACAATACGAACAGTCACCAGACAACCGCTTCAACTTTAGCTGCAGTTGCTGCAGCAGCTGCTGGAAATGGTCAAGTTCCTGGTTCGTGTACTGGAATGAGTATGGGTAATTTTCGGTACCCACCTCCTCCTGGAGGGCATGGCCTTTTATCAGCTGCTGCTGCGGCTGCAGTTGCAGCAGCGGTAGCAGCAGCTGCCGCAGCTAACCGGCCCGGCGGTGGTGCTGGCACTGGAGTCGGAAGTGGAACACATCACCTCATGGCTGCTGCTGCAGCAGCATCAGGTGCAGGAGCTACTCTGACTGGTGTCGGTGCCGGAAGTAATCCTGCCGGTAGTGGCAGCATGACATTCCATAGCAGCAAGTTTAAGGAAAGGTATTCTTGTAAATACTGTGGCAAAATATTCCCCCGGTCGGCAAACCTAACCAGGCACTTACGTACTCATACCGGAGAGCAGCCATACAAATGTAAATTTTGCGAACGCTCTTTTAGCATCTCCTCTAATTTACAACGCCATGTTCGAAATATTCATAACAGAGAACGTCCTTTCCGGTGCACATTGTGCGGCAAAAGTTTTGGCCAACAAACAAATTTAGACCGACACGTTAAAAAACATGAAATACAAGGACCAAATGTGACAGACTCACCCATACATGGTAATAATAATGGTGATATCAGTTTCAGTGAAGAGGTGAATTTATCTAAGAACTCAAATAATGATGATATATTAACGAACCGATTAAGTTTTGATGAAGACTTTAGTATTAAAAAAGATACTAACGAAAACGACCTCAGAATTAGACGCGATTCAAACAATGAGAACCGGTTGTCAAGGAAGAGCATTATTAGTGATAATTTTATCAACAGAAAAAATACAAGTCACGGCAGCTTTAAGGAAGAGTTGCTGAGCAAAGCTGGAATAGACTCTAACATAGGGAAAAACTATAATAACAGCAATTATGTTATTTCAAGACTAACCAGCAGCAAGAACAGTGATATTAAAACCAAACCATCAGGTGACAATACGTTTAATGATAAAAAAGGTGATATTTTTATTGCAGGAAACTATGGCACAAATAAAAGCGATATAAACTATTTAGATAGAAATATGGCTAGATATCTTGACAGTAACCATTGTATTGATCTTGTTGTTAACAAAAATTCTTCAAGCAGCAAGGATTTCTCCAGACGAAATATCGATGAAAATGATATTATGACACGAGACGATCCTTACACTATTAACAACGTTGCCAAAGCTGATTCTAAATTTTCTCCCAGGACATCTAATCAACCAGTTTCTGGTTTTGGTGAAAACCCACTTGACGAAAGATTCCAGGGACAAAACAGAAGAAATTATATCGGTGACGTTGATAATCGTGATGAAGGTGATAATAATGAAGAAGATGGCATTGTCCAAAACGATGAAAAAGACATTAAATATAGCAAAGACAAGGATTGGGTGGATGATTATACCAACGAAACTGCTGAAAAAAATTACGAATATGAAGGTAAAATGAAATCTTCGTTCTATGCTGAAAATAAAAGTATTGCAAAACTTTGGAAAAGCACAATTGATGAAGAAAACTGTGATTTTGATAGAAACACTATAAAGGAGGAAGATGACCTTAATGAAAATGTATTAACAAAAAATATTAACAAACATGGCACAAATCTTACCTGTTTGTCTGCTGTGAGTGATGGTAATTCAAAAACTTCTAATAAAACTAAAAAAGTGAACCACGATGTTACCGAAAACTTGTATGATTCCCCTGAAAAATCAAACGACAGGTTCAGAAATGTCGAACCCGAAGAAGAAAATGATCTTTTTGAAAAAGGAAACATAAAAGCGATTGAAGGAATCCATATTAAATCTGAGACAAACAATAACAATGAAGGTTCTGTTAAAGTTGCTAACGATGCTGAAATGAGCCATGAAAATACAATCAGAAACTTTACATTCAGTGCCAGTGAGAAAAACCAAGACGAGAGCATCAATAATAATGATGACGATAGCATGGTTTCTGCAGAAAAATGGTCTAACGCTAGTCATGGATGCAGTGGAGTCGGTGGTTCTTTTCCAAATACCACCATGAAACGTGACTCCAAATCTGCAACTACTTCTGTGACTGCCTCACTTTCTCCTACATCGCTTTCTACAGCGAATAATAATAATAATAGTAGCAATTTTGCTTCAGATCACATTGCTATTACCACTACTGCAACACATACTACTACAGAGACTATTGTGAACGCTACGACTACGACTGCTACTAATCTTACTACGACCACTACTACTAGAATTAGCAGTAGTAATGGTGGAAGAAGCAAAAATAATCTTTTTATTGCTGACAACTTCAAGAGTGGTTTTAGTGGCAATCAAAGCAGAGACAATGTTAAGGTTTCTAACAAAGCGGAAAGAATGAAAAGAAGGAATGTTAGTGATGATTACGATGAAGAAGACGATGATGGCGAAGAAGATGAGGAAGAGGAAGAGGATGAGGAAGTCAATGAAGATGATGATGACGATGGAGATGATGACAACGACAATGAAGATGAAAATGACAAAGGTAATAGAAATGATGACAATGACGAAGATGATAACGATGACGATGATATTGGTGGTGATAATGATGATGGCAGAGAAGAAAATGAAGACGGCGATGGCGATGAGGAGGACAGAGAAGGAAGAGACATCGGCGAAAATGCAAATGAAGAGGACGATGTGGAAGACGACGACGAAGGAGAAGAGGAAGAAGACGCTGATGACGATTTGGACGATGAAAACAACGCTTCTAACGAAGGTGATAACCAGATGGATAATAACCAAAATAGTCTTAACTTCCCTCATCACACTCAGAGTAGCAACGCAAATTGTAACGACACAAGCAACAACTATAAGAAGACGAATAGCTGCGGCAACAGCAGCAGCAGCAAAAACATCAGTATCAACAACACCAACAGCTTCAAAAGCTGTAATGACCAATACAACAACAACAACAACAACAATATTCCCTTGTTGGCATCAAACGAATGTGACCTATACCAATTCTACGACTGTGATCGTACCAAGAAAAATAACGACAACCGCTGTTACAGATATTTGAACTGTATTAACAGCTGCAACTATGACAACAAAAACAACAAAAACAACAGTAACGACTATACCATTAATAACTTTATCGCTAATATTATCAGCAATGACCGGTTGAGTTCAGTATTTTACATCTTTTTAAACATTTCAACGAAAACCAGCATTGCTGAAAGAGATTCAAATCTTACAATAAACAACGATGATATTATTTATAATAATAATGATAACAACAACAATGAAACTAAAATTAAATATAACGTTGTTAAAGACATTAAAAGTAATACATTGTATGAAAACTCCCGACGTATTACTGATGGCACGAACTCTTTACCCGACATTGCAACAGCAAATTTTATCTCTAAATTATCTGTTTTTGTTACTGAAGCAACCATTGACGAACTCGACGAGGTTTCCAAATCGAAATTGAATTACTTACACAGTATGTGTCAACCGTTTGACACTACAGTCTCTATGAATGGAATTCCATCTACCTATGACAGGTGTCTAGTAAAAGCCAACTATCGGCATGTAGAATGTAGCTACTATACGACACCAGCTGCTTAAAATATCAGCGTTACCCTTTACTTGCGAGTTTATTGAATGGATGTTGAAAGATTTTTATCTATTTAAGTATACAACAGCGGAATGGAATAACATACCCGATAACACAAGCAAGCATGAGTAACGAATATAACGTACACGCTTAAGAGCATGACGCTTATGTTTGGATAAAATATTAAATACAGGTATGGGTGTACCTTCATCTTCATACGTTGATATATTTATATAACACAACAATTTGCATATATATATATATATATACGTGTGTGTGTGTGCGTATGTGTGTGTATTGCGATTTATGTTCTTCTGTTGGGTATCCGGCCTGCAGGGTGCATGTTGTGGTGGTTGGTTAATTTGTTCGATATTTACTGTATAGAGTGTGTCTTGTGTTTGTGGATTGTTTTCTTTGGTTTGTATTATTGGATTGATAGTACTTTGCGTAGAATGTGGGCTGTTACCAGCAGGACTATTTTGGGGATAGTGTGTAGTGTTGGGGGTCGAGGTATAATTTCTACATATTTTTGCATATGTTTTTTATCATACCCAGTGCTCTAATTATTACTGGTATTGTTTTCACCTTCATGACCCACATCTTTCGAGATCGTTGTACTTTGACAATTTCTCCAATTGATTTTTTGGCAATATTCCGGTCAGAAGGGACTGCAATGTCGATTTGTAAGCAGGTGTTTTTTTTCCAATCCTTGATTGTTATGTCTGGGCGATTAGCTTTTATTTGTTTGTCAGTTGGAACAGGCATATCCCAGATGATTGTGGCCTGGTCGTTGTCATGTGCCTTGCTTGGCAAATGTTTATACCATTTTTTGTGAGTTTTTATGCTGTAGTGTTAGCATAATGTCCAGTGGATATAACCACTTACTCGTTCATGTCTGTATATATATTCAGATTTGGCAAGGTCAGGGCAGCCACAGATGATGTGGTCAACTGTCTCATTGTGCTGGCTGCACATTCTGCATTTTGTGTTAGGGCCTGTTTTCATTATTCTGCTTTTATAATTGTTTGTGTTCAGGCATTGATCTTGTGCAGCTAGAATCAGTCCTTCCATTTCAGCTTTTAGTTTAGAGCTTTTGAGCCATTTTTGGCTTTTACTTAGCCTCACTTCTTCTCTGTCAAGCCTTGCAGGGTATTGGTCACGGAGTGATTTTTCTCTCCATTTCATCTTTAGTATGTTTTGTAGTTCTGTTTTTATGTTGTTTTCTGTCTCTTTGTCCATTTCTGCTATGTTGTCATCTGAAATCAGTGTATCAGTGTAGTTTGCATCTGTTTTGTATTTTGTCGCCTCCTTGTGTATAGAGAAAAGCGTTTCTTTTTTTTCGTGTTGCTTTATTACATGTAGTAGTCTTCCACCGTTTGTTTCTAAGTACTTTTCTATCCCCACTATTGTTATTTTACAGTAGTTCTCTATCTGTGTCAGGCCAGGGCCTCCTTCTGACCGGGGTAGATATATTCTTTCTATAACTGATTTGGGGGTGGTAACTTCGGTATGCTGTTAATAGTGTTCTGTTTTTTTTCTAAGTTTTTCAATTCACTTATCTTCCAGTTTATTATGTTGAAACTGTAATTTATGACTGGTATGGCTAGCTTGTTTATCCCTATTATTTTATTTTTAGCATTGAGTTCAGTGTTTAATATTAGTATATAACTTTTCTGTAATATTCACTCCTAATTTTCTCCTTCATTTCTGTGTTGTATTTTAGCTGTTTCGTCTATTCTTAGATATTTGTATGGGCGATTGTGGTCTAATTCTCTGAATGATGTCTCTATGTCCAGTTCAGTGTTTTCACTGCTGATTAATTTGCCTCTTCTCGGTGTCATTTTGGCACATTTGTCCAGCTCCAAGCTCATCCCAATGTATAGGAGATGGTTTATTGTTTGTCCATAGCATCTGTAACCCATGGTGGTTTCATTTAACAAGTTCGTTAGCGTAGCCAGAGCAAGGCAGAAAAGCAAGGGTGACAGCGAGTATCGTTAACACATTCCTCATCTTATAGGTATAGGGCAGTTTTTATGAGTTGTGCTTCATTTTACAGTATTATACTGGTTTTCCAGTTTGCCATTGCATGGTTGATATATTTTAGTAGTGTTGGGGCTATTTTATTTGTGTGGAGAGATTCCAGTATCCATGAGTGTGGGACACTGTCGAATGCTTTCTGGTAGTCATTCCAAGCCATGTTGAGGTTGGTTTGTTTTTCCCTTCTTACAGTCCTCTATAATGGCTCGATTTACCAGAAGCTGTTCCTTACATCCATACATCCCTCTCCGGAACTCATTCTGTTCTTCTGGTAAAACATTGTTGTTTTCCCGGTGTATTATAAGACGGTTGTAGATGACTGATGTAAGGGTTTTGTAGGTAGTTGATAGGCATGTTATTGGTCTATAATTTTGTGGGTGTATGGTGTCTTTGTTTTGGGGAAT
>JAOPUL010001633.1:10527-22185 GCA_027564515.1 Octopus rubescens | reverse complement strand
ATACATACATACATACATACATACATACATACATACATACATACATACATACATACAAACATACACATACATACATACATACAAACATACACACACACATACACACACACATACATACATACAAACACACACATACATACATACATAGGCATACATACATACAAACATACACACGCATACATACATACATTACATACGTGTTTGTGTGTGCATGCATGGACATGTATACACATCTATGTGTATATGTAAAAAAAAAAAACGTAAATACTTATTTATGCGCATGCATTTATATATATTATATTATATATTATATTACATTTGTAGTGTTATAAATGGATTCATTGAATCATGTGGCTCTCACAGAAAACTCCTCTCGTGGACCTGGATATCAGACCACACTAATTGAATACAAAGGAGTACAATGCAGAGTTCTATGATCCTAGTGACTGTATTTTGAGATGACAAAGGTGTCGCTGTGCTTAATTTCCTGTCACGTGAACAGCGAGTAATACACGGAGACACTCAAAAAGTTTAGAGAAGTCAGTAAGAGGAAAAAGAGACCGAAGAAGTATGTAGAAACTCTTCCCATTCACTACACCCACCTTGGGTAGCAAATGAAGCTATCAGAAAACTGGGCTGGTTAATGGTCGCCCTTTGACCTTATAGCCACGATCTACCTGTTTGGTCCAATGAAGGACATTCTGCAGGGTCAACGATTAAATGTCGTAAACAAGGTGAAAGTAACTGTGAAGAATTGACTCAACAATTCACATTTGAACATTTTCGAAGCTTTGGGTTCAATGCGATAACAAATAACATCGGTTGTGATAGAGACTATATTGAGCAGTAATTTTGTAAAGAGGAAAAGTTATTCTACCAGATTGTGTATATGGAACGGACTTAGGTCAGTAAATTAAACAGTTAGACCTACGCTTGCATTACTTTAACGACAACTCTGAAATGCACGTGTGTGCATGTGTGTGTGTGTGCGTGCATTTTAGTGCATTTTAGTGTGTGCGTGCATTTTAGAAGTTCAAAACTACACAAATTTTAATAATAGTCGCGAAACTTTCGATCTTTAGGGTATTTAGTAGTTGAGGGTTATTTGTGACGAAGAATATCACTTCATAACAAGTAGTCACGGATTCTATCCCATTGTGTTGGATCTTGGACAAAAGATTTCTATCATAGCCTAAGTTTGGTCAATTACTTCTAAGTCAAACTGGTGGACAGAAACCTAGAAACGTTTCTCTCTACACACACACAATGATGTGATTCTCTCAAGATTTGATAAGATATTAAGAAATTTCGTTGTTCAGAGGAACTAAAAGCATTGGTAAGATTCCTTGAAGAAGTGTGCAGCTGGGTTGAGGGTGTTGGATGGATGGATGGATGGATGGATGGATGTGCGTCAGTCGAGGTCCGTGTCAACTAATGGAAATGGATAATGGTAATTGGCAACGAAACTCACATGATTAGTAACTAGTAAAACAATTAGCGTAATGAGTTGGTGGGGTAAAGTTGGAATGTAAAAACTGGGGAGAAAATAATTAAGATTAGATTCGAAATTTACCAGAAACAGAGGGTGGTGACGATCTGCGATAGAACAATTATATTGGTCTGTCATACTCCCTTACTAAACTGATGCAAGAAAACGGTATTGATCTCTTTTACTCTCACTCTCTCCCTCTCTTTCCCTGTTACTGACTGCGTCGTCTGCCTCTTTCTCTCTCACTCTCTCACACACACACGCACACATCGGACGTGAGTGATAGAAGGCATATCACATTCATATGGACAGAATATCTACATAAATTGCGCTTGCCTGATCATCAAAGTTAAATTAAACCGTTCAGTAATTAAAAGTTACGAGCGTTGTTCTGACTGAAATGGAATCACAATAGGCAAACGGAGAGTTCGCAGATGGCTGTAAAATTGAATATGCATTGGCATAGATTGAAGACTTGTCTTGTGAACAATGGAACTTTTGAATAGCGGAGAATGAATTGAGACTATTTCTTGAGACATTACTGGGAATCATGGTTATTTGTGCAACCTATCAGACACAGCTTTTCACAAATCATTTTCGTTTCGTTTCGTTCGTTTTGTTTCTTTCTATTGAATAGACAAGCAGATGATTATTCGGTGAACCACAAAGTAAAATCGTGTTTCTTAGATAGCTTTTGTTTACAGAAACCATATAACCAATTTATAGCAGTATTAATGCAATGCAATCAACACTTATTCTTCGATAAGCACATTGTGATATGTTGGAACCTGCAAGACATATTCTATGATGACTGGGAATAAAGGGAAGACATCAATAGATGGGATTTTTATTGGAACCTTTGTAAATGCTTTATGATCATACCACACTATTACAGACATAAAAATAACAAACGCGTCCTCTTGTACCATTCTTCATTCATTTCGTATACAATCTTTATAGTTATTTAATGAAATATCAGATAGCCCAAAATCAATCATTTATCGCCAATAAACATAACAGTAATGAAAATGCAAAATGAACTAAAGTGGCTCGCATTTCACAAGAAATAAATATTTTTACATTCTAATTATCAGCAAAAGAAAATCTGTTCTTAACATGGTCATCATGGAAATAAATGGTTCACCTCGTCAAAACGAGGTGAACCAAACACAATTAACGCTAAATTAATTCCTTACTTAAATTTTGGGGTTTGAGTTTGAAAAGCTGCAAAAGGAAAACCTTTCGTATCCATGACAACTGTTTCTTGTAAAATATCCTTGCTTGAACTTTTGCAATATACTTCAAATAAGTTCCAGTTTGAGTGGGATTTATTGGTTTGAGGAGGGGGGGGTCATTCATGTTTTGGATGGTAAACATTATACGTCGCCCGGCTTATGGAAACTGAAAGACGTTCATAGTGTGTGTGTGTGTGTGTGTGTGTGTGTGTGTGTGTATAGGAGTGTCACTTTGATTTCTCCTGTGATAGTTGTAAACACACTTCAATGTCATACAAGTGCGTCCTTTATTTCCAATATTCCGTATTGGGGAAATAGTATCTTGCTTGAAAACAGCTAAGAATTGATTCCAGGAATGATACCTATCCATAGAAAATCTGCCTCAAGGAAATATGTCTCACCCATGCAAGCACGGAAAAGATGGCAGCAAAACGATGATGCAAATATAATCTTCTTATAACGTAATATCTTTGTGTTGTTTAGCCCCAGCTCAGTATTGAATATGCAGATAGATTAAGAAGAGCATTCCAACAACGAACATCCCCCCCCTTCTTTCGTTTACATCATTCTACCTTGTTTAACGTAGACATTCTTTTATAAAATAACATAATTTGAAAGGGATTTCGTTTCTATTTCTTACCGATTCAGTGACAATGTCTTTGGTTCATCGACGTGATATGAATACAAATGCGTGCATACCAAATGGGTGCACATTAAATGGGTATAAACGAAATGGGGTATATATACACAAAATGAGTGTACACTAAGTCAATAGTTTTCAACTTGAGATATGCAGCAACGTTCCCTCAAAGTTGCACGCTTGTGCACACCAAACATGTTTCACAAGTTGCACACAAAGACATAAAACTGTGCACACAAGATTTTCAAGAGGAAATCGAATTTTTTTAATGAAGAAGTTAATAATTTCATTATAAAATCATGAATAAAATACACTTCGAATCGTTTGCATTTGCTTAGATGATCAATATAATAGGTATACGTTGGTTACTTGCATGGATGTGCACGTCCTTTGCAAATAAACATAACACTCGTACACCCACAGTAAAATATAAAGGCCACAACTGGTAACCAGAGTGCAAAGTGTATGAAGGAGGGTTAACAATGTTGGCACCGGAAGTCCTTGAGTCAGATTTTAAAAGGTTGCCATGTAAGATGTTTTATTACTAAGTTACATAGAATTATTGAGATAAAGTGAGAGAGAGAATAGAGTGAAATAGCGAATAGGATTAAGATAGCAGAATTTTGAATTGTCTATGTTTGAGCAATCGGCTGCAGCTGATGGGGATTGCAAGACATTGTGAGCTTGTATAGGTTGACAGAAAGTAATAGGAGAGAGAAACAGGAAAGTAGAAGGAAAGAGAAATGAAAATAAAGGGAAGAGGAGTGGGTGAGGGGAAAATTGGGCATAGAGAAGAGGTGAAGGATAAGAATGAGATAAATGAAGTAAAAGCGGGTGAAGAAGTAGAAAACAAATCGTTCATTTAAACTGAAACAGCACCATGCTTCCGTGTTTCAATATGAAACGGTATTCCTTTCGTTTCATCGAGTGTGCAGATCGAAGATGTGTAGAGATGCCACACCCCCCCCACACACACACACACACACACACACTGATAATAGGTAATGGTATGGCCCATTGCGTTGAAGTGGTGGGGAACTGCGTATTGGCCCGACGAGTAACATATGTTGTTGTTTTTCAATTGGGAGATGGAAACCGGGAAAGATAATTTGTTGTTTGTTAAAGAAAAATCAGGTTATTAAGTATAGAATCATTTTAAAAGATTGGGTGTCTCTAGGAAAATTTATTTCAATAAAAAGCAGAAAATACTTTAGCAACTAGTGCACTAAGTGCACAGGAAATAGCCGTATTATAGAAAAGAATAGCTTTACATTAAAAATTGCTATTTTAACAGAAACCCCACTGAAACTACAATTCTGTTATATCATTATTCAATCTGTGTGATTTATTTTCATCGATCTGTCTGTCTGTCTTTCTGTCTGTATGTGTGTGTTTGTGGGCATATATATATATATATATATATATATATATTGCAGTTTCTCTTGTTTTGTATGTTCTTGCTTTATTTTAATTTTTTTAATGTTTGTTTCATGTCCTTTATATAAATGATTATTGTTATGTATGATAATGAAACATCTTTAATGAAGCTTAAACGCCATCGGTCATTATTAATCAGAGTTTTAAATGTAAGAATATAAAGAACAAACAGCTGAAGGGGAAGGATAATACAGTTGATTGGTACCCAAGAATGAGGTGTTTTCGGTTTTGCTGTTGTTTGTTTTGTATTTTTTCTAAATATTATTTCAATTGAAGTTAAGATAATAATAATAATAATAATAATAATAATAATAATAATAATAATAATAATAATAATAATAATAGAAAAAATATATAAAAAAAGAAATTACAAAAAAAATGATCCAACAAAAACTGAAAGTACAATTAAAGAAAATCGAGCAAAATCTATTGAATAGAAACATAAAAGAAAGGAACACTGATTTCCGGAGGGGGTATGAATGAAGTAATTGGCATTCGAGCCAGAAATACTTGCTTAAGGCCACAAGTATTTGCATTTAGAATGTTTATAACTATTATTGACACATGTTTAGAACAAATGATTATAAAAGTAAAAACGAAGGAGCGGAATAGGCACAATTCATTAATGAGGACCAATTAAGAAACGCTCTATGTTTTGTGCATTAAAATACAATGTATATCGAAAACGAACGAAATATTGGAATTGTTAAGAGCTAAAAATATAATTAAAACACTTTAACCGTGTTTCAATTATGTAAACAAATTTAGCACGAGAAGTTTGGATAACTTGCGTATATATTACGTTAAACTGTGCCAAAACTATAACTGTGACGCAAAATTTTCCGATACATAAATTGCGAAAATTGAACATAATAAAGAATCAAGAGAGAAGAGCGTCCACATAGTCAGTTATCTTGTTAGAAAGGGTGACCAAATATCCTTCGAATCACACTGTCCATACTGAAAAGAGGAAAAACAAAACGATGAATAACTCACTGGAAAATGTAATCTTAGAAACAGTTCGCTTGAAAGAAAGCAGGGACATAAAGATCCTGAGTGGAATACATTTGATATTTGGGTTGATTGGTCATGAAGGATCTGCAACTAAGGAAGAATACCAAAATGTTTCTTCACACAACCAGTTCCATCACTACCAATAGCAGCAGCTAAATGTCCTTCAAAACACACAATATGCTATTAAACAAGAAGTTCAGTATATTAATGAAATTTAGTCCTAGACCCACGCATTACAACCTTCATGAAAGAAAAAGAAAATTAGCATATGGGGGGGTGGGGTTAGACTGAAACGCGTTTCATTTTACATCCGTTGGATCAAGGCTGGATCAAGGCTGGATCAATGAAGCGATTCAGTCATCTACTTCTACCCTTCACTGATAACTTAATGAGTTCGGATTTGGGCATAATGCCACACATTTGAAGAGAAGGAATGGTTCATTTATATTAACACAAACCGATTTCAGTGTGGTTCGAACTCAGCGCATGAAATATTGTAACTAGATACTGCAAACACATGTTTTCATCTACTTTCAATCGATTTTCAAAGCCATCAATCACGAGAGAGGAAAAGGAATAGTAACAACAAATTGAAATAAAATTATTTTAAATTTATAAAATATATCATGGGTGCAATAATTGAACTAGGATAGCTTTTGACCAAATAAAAGCATAATATGTCACGTAGCGGGGGATCGAACATGGGACCTCAGAAATCAGAAGCGAACTTCTAACCTATCCAGATATTCTGCACTATATATTATATATAATACAGTATGGCCTGATAGTTAAGTGTGTGTGTGTGTGTGTGTTTGTTGATACAACTCCGCTGGTTACAAACGACCGATATTTGAGTCAAATTCATACAGGGCCAATTGATACGATAAACATACTATCCAACTGAAATAATTACTAAAAGGTTTTCTAATTGACTAAAAATCCCCGGATATGGCACCCCAGCATGGCCACAGTCCAATGGTTGTAACTAGAAGCAAAAGAATAGCCAGAAAACGTCAAAAATAGTCTAATGTAAACATCGATGTAGAGGAGGCAACAAACGAGTACTTGTATAACCGTATCTCATGCTAGAAATAGCAACCACATTTCTCAATTTCAAATCATGAAAGAAAGTAAAAATGAAAAGAAAACACATTAGATAATGTATTCCAAGTAACACTGTTTCTGGCTGGGGAGAAAATACGTGATGGTCACGACTGGAACACATTACAGCAACATTAATGAAGACTGGGTTATAGAAAACCCATAATATGGCAGCACTGCACCAATGTGGCCGCAGTCTAATGGCTCAACCCAATGAAGGAACGAAAAAAAGACATCGGAAATGTCGCATCGACATTAACTGAACGGATTGAATAATAATTGGCAAGGAAACAAGGTAAGTAATCATGTCTTGATCACAATATCACCATGACAACAGAACTAATCAATGAAAAAGAGGAAACATCAAAGTCAAATCGATCGAGTGAAGGGGGCGAATTAGGGTGCATGCACACACACACAAACACACACACTATATATATATATATATATATATTTATATATATTATATATATATATTATTATATATCCCTTCTACACCCAACAAGTTAAATCGTATCTATACACAGTTGAAGTAATGGCTACAACGCACTCTCACGCGCACATATGTGTGTGTGTGTGTGTATGTTTTGCGTGTTTGAGTATGTCAGTATTTGTGCACGCACGCATGTTGAGTGACATTTACCAAGAGGGAAAAGAGCCAGAAAATGAAAAAAGTTTTTATATTATGTATTCTTTAGTGTTAAGTTATCCCACCCCCCCAAGAGCATGAGTGTATAAGTATGAATATGTATGTATGTGTACACGTGCGTATGAGTATATACATTTATTAAATTTTCCTTCTCCCTCTCTCTCATATATATATATATGTATGTATGTATGTGTGCTCATGTGTATGCATATTTACATATACGTGCACGCATGTGTATTTGTATATATAAATGTGTGTGTGTGTGTGTGTGTGTGTGTGTGTGTGAAGAGACACACACAATTTGTTTTATCTTTTACCTGTATTTATTTATTTATTTGTTTATATATATGCTTATTGAACGACATTCAGTTTTCAACCAAGGACACCCCAGCTATATATACAAACAAACCATTGACCTCAACTAGCTTAATAAGTGCTTACGCACGAAACTCTCGGTCCTTGAGTAACTCTGTTGCTTCTGTAAATATTAAGAAAAAAAATGTGTGTGTGTGTTTGGTAAAGCAAACAAGAAGAATAAAAAACAGGATGAGTATATATAATTTTTTTTTTTCATCGGTAGAAAGTTACAAAAGTAGCTCAATGGGCAAGAGCTCCATGCATAACACCAGGGCCTCTAAGAGCAATTTTACAAGGTGGTACAAGACCCCTTTGTGAGCCTCCTTAGCTTTTGGGCCCCGGAACAAAGTGCCGGCTGGAACTCCCCACTCCCACCGTCTCATAGGCCCTGCATAGCACACTGTATGCACACACACACACCCACATCATAGATAGATAGATAGAGAGAGAGAGGGGGGGACAGAGAGAGAGACATACACACACTTGTCTTGTTATAATGAGACACTGACCATAACTTTTGGTTTTCTTGTACAGACATTCCATGGAATATACTTGACTTCTGAATTCTGAACGTCCCTAACTTTGCAAATCAATATGTAACGTGAAAACACCACCACCACCACCACTACTACTACTACTACTACTACTACTACACAATAGGCAATAATAAAATGCCAACAATTACATTTCGGCAACTGAGTAAATGCAAGGATTGAAGACAATTTGGTTGAATTCAATGAGCAGTTGGCAACGCTGCAGACGTTTATGTTGCAATTCAAGTGGAATTCCCTTCAATTTCTCCGACCCCTACAATAATGACCACAGAGGCCAAACATGCAGAAGGAAGGAGAGGAAAAACTTGAGTTACAAATCACGTGATACGACAATAATTCGAGAGGCAGGCATTCAGTTTGACGCCCCCTCCTCCCAAAACTTGCCGCTAAACATCATAACAATCCAATCTCGAAAGACAGGGCTGACACCTACTTCCAATACGTCAAGTGTTTTAGGATACAAACACAGGTTATTTATGATACTATTTCTGGAAAGAAGGGAGGCAAAATCACTTTTGGCAGGATTTGATCTCAAATTGTTAACGGACAATGTGTCAGAATACCGCATCACATTTTCTCCAGCCCCAATAGGGATTCAATAATTCCACTTCCCTTGGCTAAAACCAGTACCAATAAGACTTCCTAATATAGGTACAACCTCAGACATTTTGGGAGAGATTGAAAACCGATTCTATCGACTACAGTGCATAGCTGGAAACTATATGCAGGTAGAGAGGAAGGAGAGTAATCGTGGGAGTTGGCAATAGTACATATGTGTAGCATCAAACTCAATTTCTCTTCATTGTTCAGTGTCATTGAGATACAAAATGGACAATGAGAGACATGTTAAAAGAAGGTGACATAAACAGAGAAAGAGAAAGAAGAGAGAGAGAAAGAAGAGAGAGAGAGAAAGAAGAGAGAGAGAGAAAGAAGAGAGAGAGAAGATGAGAGACGGCATTCAAGGTAGAAGTTTAAAATTTGAACGATGCACACATTTACAAATAGAGCTCATTATTAAATTATTTTATAGTGAATTACTAATCCAATTTACATTTAATTCAATTTTGAAAGATGTGCGATGTAGATCGCATCTCCAGATACCTCCATTATATTTTCATGACACAATAACAAGTATTTATAAGGATTGAAATGGATTTAAAATTGGATGGACAGATGAGATCTTTCAGTCATATTTCACTTCAAAAAATTCGCTTCGCAAATAGCATCCGGTTAAAAATAAAATAGACAAGAGAATACTCTTTGACGGCTTTCGCCAGTATTAAGTGAACACAGATTTGCCCACCAAACACCACCAAACTCCATCCCTCCCCACTTATAACTTAAATCGTACAGGGTTAGAATGATCACACATTTATATTTACAGTAAAAGGAAATATTCCGATTCCGAAATATGCTAATATATTATTGAATGAGGAAGATTAACAGTCGCCTGTATTGAAAAAGGATTCATTCATCAACTTCCATTTCTGAATATCAGTAAGGGTATGATGAACCGAAACTGAAAAACAAATACTCTCAAAGAAAGTGTATGTTGTTAATAACACCTTCGGTGTCTTTCTTAGAAACTTTGAAGTGATTTATAATTCTAAAAATCAAGTGACGATTTTTATTAGAAAACAAAATTGCCTGAAACCATGACTGTTCATCATCATCAGCATCATTGTCATCATTATTTTATATCCACTTTCCATGCTGCAATGGGTTGGTTGGATCTTCACGGAGCATATCATCTCCCACTGGGAGCTACAGTCCCCCAAATGGTAGATGTTTGTACGTATCATTTGGCTCGAGTAACTTTCCTAACAGAAATCACTTTACAGAGCGAACTGGGTGGATCTTTCTTAGCACCAATACCAGAGAGGTTGACTGACACTTGGTGAGACACAACGTAAAGGACCTTATAAACCTACACACTATATATATATATATATATATATCTGTTTTTTTGCCAACAACTTTACAGTGTGAACGGTAGGAGGAGAGAGGCACATATACAGAGTAAATGTAGGTATGAGAGAATATTTTTAATCAATTACTGACTTATTGAAAACAAAACAGATTCAGTGAAAGAAACATATTCAGGTGGTTTAGTACGTTATATTGCATTCATCCGGACAGGTGCAGCAATCTACACACATACACACAGATATCATATATTTTTAATTTTTATTTTATTAGGAAAAGGTTGATACTGACTTCGAAATTAGAGCTTACCAACTTTCTCTGATAACTATCTAAATATCTTTGTAGTCAAGAACATACATAAACGCCCTCCTAGTTCACCAATTGTTTCACACAACACTATTCAGCTCATACACATTTTCACCTGAGTAGACAAGAGAAACAGAAATTAAACGTTTTTCTCACATGCAACGAACCACCTGGTCCAGGGAGAGAATGCACAGTATTATGATAGTGAGCCACACACACACATATATATATACACATGTATGCATATATATATATATATATATATACACACATATATATATATACACACACACACATATATATATATATATATACACACACACATATATCATGATTGCCTCCACTTGTCTCATGATAGCCGTCTCACATCCAGCCTGATTGTTCTCATTTACTTTCATCCCTGCATGGGTTAGAATATGACTTTTCATGGCACACGCCCATCGCCACAGGACTTTATAAAATACTAAATAGATCAAGAAATGAAATCCTAGCGAGACAACGTTACGTGGAAGTAAATACACCAACACCGGTTGTCAAGCAGTGATGGTGGGACAAGCACAGACACAAAGACACACACATATATATGATGGGATTCTTTCAGTTTCCGTTTACCAAATAGATTCACAAGTCTTTGGTTGGCACGAGGCTGTAACAGAAGACACTTGCCCAAGGTGTCACAGTGGGACTGAACCCAGAACTATGTGATTGGAAAGCAAATCTTTTTACCACACAGCCATTATATACGTACATATGTATATATATATATATAATACACACACACATATAGATATATATATATATATATGCATATCTCTCTCTTGCTATCTATCTATCTATCTATATATATATATATCTATGCATATATCGCTCGCTATCATCATCATCATTTTAACGTCTGTTTTCCATGCTGGCATGGGTTAGATGGTTTTGACTGGAAACTGGCAAGCTGG
>JAOPUL010001604.1:0-10063 GCA_027564515.1 Octopus rubescens | reverse complement strand
CTTTTTCACCTTCCTCTTGTCCACATCCGCAACCACCAACCTGTGTTGTAATTCCCCCGGAATCAGCTTAACATCCTTGTCAAGGACAAAATGTACAGGAGAAAGAACCACAACACCTTGTCATCAAATCCTGACCAGACTTTCAACTGCAGCCACTGTGGCCATGCCTGCCAACCTGTCCTGCTTTGGTCTTGTCAGCTATGAGCATGCCTGCAGACACAATGTGGACCAGCCCCTTCTTAAACTTCATTCACAAAACCAAGCCAAGAGAAAAGAATTGTATAAACTTGTGATATTCAAATTGCTAGTCAAGAACTCTGACCCCCACAGTCCAACACTCTGACTCTGTAGTAATGCTTAGATAGGCATAGGTGCAGGCAAGGCTGTGTAGTTAAGAAGCTTGCTTCACAGCCATGTGGTGCTGGGTTCAGTCCCACTGTGTAGCACTTGGGCAAGTGTTGTCTGCTATAGATCCAGGCTAACCAAATCCTTGTGTAGATTTGGCAGATGGAAACTGAAAGAAGCCTATCGTATGTCTGTATATTACAGTATATGTGCGTGTGCATGTGTATACCCTTGTCTTGACATTATGTGATTGTAAATGAGCATCAGCATCATACAAGTGGAGTGGTTTGCTTCCAGTCTTCTGTGAAAAATGTGTCTGGCATGGAAAACAGGTGAGGGTTAGTGACAGGAAGAACATCCAGCTGTAAAAAATCTGCCTCAACAAATTCTGTCTGACCCATGCTAGCATGGAAAAGTGGGCAATAACAGAGGAGAAGAATTTGGAACAGAATTTCTATTGAGTTTGCTTTTACATTTGATTTATACTAAAATTAGCAATGCTGATTCCAAAACTACAGTCAGTTTTTTTCCATCATGTCGATTTTTTTTTCTATCATGTCATGTTTTTTTTTTTTATCATGCCAAGTTTTTCCCTAACATGTCAAGTTTTTTCCTGTCATGTCAAGTTTTTTTTTCTATCATGCCAAGTCTTTTTTCTATCATGTCAAGTCTTTTTCCTATCATGCCAAGGCATTTTTTTTTCTACCATGCCAAGTTTTTCCCCTATCATGTCAAGTTTTTTTTTTTCTATCATGTCAAGGCTTTTTTTTTATACTATGTCAAGTTTTTCCCTAACATGTCAAGGTTTTCCTATCATGTCAAGGATTTTTTTCTATCATGTCAAGTTTTTTTCTACCGCATACTCTTTGAATAAGCACAATTGTATTGTTTGTCCGTAAGTAATAGAGTTGGTCATCTGCTTTTATTATTTTATTGATAATGCCGCCGAGGTCGACTTTGCCTTTCATCCTTCCGGGGTCGATAAAGTAAGTACCAGTTACGGACTGGGGTCGATTAAATCGACTACTCACCTCCCCCAAAATTTCGGGCCTTCGTGCCCAGTATAGAAAGGATTATTGCTGAACTCATCACGTACGAAATAGAAGAGACAAATACATTTTTCTCCTTCATCACTCCTCCATTTAAATTTGTGTTGACCATCTCATGAAAAAATGCATAAAATGTGAATGGATGATGAGATAAAAAAAATTACAATAAATATGATATACAGTATTAACAAAACAAAAGTGTACATGGTATACATCAGTAGGGAAAAAAAGATGATGGTTATGCGAGCCTTCTGATACAGGAGGACCACTAGGATCAATTGAGGAACCCTGCCAAGATCTCACTGAACACTAAAAGCAAGCGCCCTCTCCAATATTCGTTCTTCGACTCACAGGCCTGTAGTGCTGTGCTATACACTTTTGCAATTTTCGGCTACTTTCACCCATCTTTTAATAAATCCACTCGTGGTCAGAGCTGCCCCCCCCCCCTCTTCATCCTCATCTTCCTTTTCAACTGAAATTTGAAAAAAATCTGAGGGATATTCCAAAAAGGAAAGTCTCTGTCCTCATAATTTTCAACCTTACCCATCACACAACTGCTTTCCCTGCTCAATTAAAGGAACAGTTACCACTATGGACTCAGCAACTAGCCGGGTTAGTCCTACATGCGATAGCAGCTGTTCGACATAACTTCACAAGTTAGCAATGCTCGAATACTGAATGAGTGCAAGCAGAATGGTTTTGTCACTGTGAGCATCTCAGAAAAGCCCGTCTAACGATACATTTGTGCCTGTAAAGTTTATCTCGAACCAGTAGCACTGCCAAGCCACGCACTCCTGGAAATTATCCAAGGTGGTCCCGATCAGAAAATCCTTCAGAACAGACTAGCTCGTTTTCGTTGACGCCCAGTCTCCCCGACAACGTTATCACACTTCCCGACCACTAATCTATATATCGTTGCCCGACTGATAGAAGTCGGTGAGCGTCTGACGGCATTCAAGGCACCAGGTGCTCAGTCTCAGCCTTTCCTTCACCAAGGAAGCGAACTGTGGAAAGGCGTGCCTCACGAACGGTGCCCACATACGTTCACCATATAAGAATCGATGCAGGTGACCCAGTTCCAGTGCGTCAACACATCAACAGCCACGGCATACCTAAACTGGCATGAAAAGGGTGCTTGCAGCAGATGGGCCACCTGTGGAAGAGAAAAGGTCGATCAAAGTATTTTATTTTACAATACTCAGTTTCCCCTTAAATTTGATTTTAGGTGATAGGTTTTTCATATTTTACGTAATTGCCAGACATCTTTTTTCAGCTAAGAACATGTCTATCAGAATAGTCACTGAATAGTGTTTGTCTTCCTTATGTCATTTTATCAAAATCAATAATTCTGAATTATTTGCTTCTCTTCAAAGCATTTTTATTATATTGTTTGAACTAAAAAGTTTTCGAGGGTGGGCTGAAAAGTTCATAGACTGACTATGAAGGAGTGGTGTTAGAGCTGTGAAATTAATTTCATCTCTTCTTATTAATAACTGCATTGTTTCTTTCCAGGTAAACTCACATGTGACTCTTCAAAGAAAACTTCAAACGTAATTAGTAGTGACTTCTCTTGAAAATGGACAAAATTTGGCATTGTGGTCTTTTCAAGTACCTGCAGAAAAACGGTTTAGCTCCCAAAGACATTCATGCTAACATGATTGCTAGATTAGGGGATGACGCTCCAGCTTTATCAACAATGCAAAAGTGGGTAGCTGAATTTAGGAAGGGAAGAAAGAGTCTTGAAGATGACCCAGGGTCTGGACGTCCTGCAACTGCCACCACTAAGGAAAACATTTATCATGTTCAGATGGTGATGGATGACAGACGATTGACTATACATCAAATAGCCAATGCTATTAACATATTCCGTGAGAGAGTTGAGAATATTCTGCACAATGAACTTGGCATGACGAAGGTTTCTACTTGGTGGAACACTTGATCAAAAGCGCACCAGGCTGATCCCATCACGGGAAAATCTGACATTGGTACAGGCAGATTCAGTTGATTTCCTTGAACTCTTTCTAACCCAGGATGAGTGTTGACTTCATCACTTTGAGCCAGAGACAAAGTGATAATCCATGCATTGGAAACACCCCTCCTCGCCTGCCCCAAAGAAGGCCAATGCCGGGAGTGTGGTGGCCTTAGTTTTTTGGGATTCAAAAGGCATTGTGTTTATTGACTATCTTCAAAAGGGCCACACCATCAATGGAGAGTATTATGCCGACTTGTTGAGGCAGTTACGAAAGGCTATCAAGACCAAACGCCCAGGAAAAATGACGAAAGAGCTCTTATTTCATCAGGACAATGCCCCAGCACACAAATCCTTGGTTTCAATGGCTGCTGTGAGTGACTGTAGCTTTGAACTGGTTGATCATCCACCCTATTCTAATATGGCGCCATCTAACTATCATCTGTTCCCCAACATTAAAAAAAACCACTTGGCTGAGAATCAGTATCGCATTGATGATGACGTCGTATATGCTGTTGATGACTTTTTTTATGAACAGGTTGAAAGCTTCTTCACCAATGAGATCCAAGCACTGCAAGCAACAATGAAAGAAGTGTGTGGGATGCAAGGGGGACTATGTTGAAAAATAAACTTCATTTGGTCACATTCCATGAGGGTATCTTGGTCAGCCTATGAACTTTTCAGCCGACCCACGTATTGTTTTAAATTAAAATAAAAATGAGGTAGATTTGGTGAAGCATTGTGTGGTATAATTGTAAAGAGATTTGTTGTGTAAGGCCAGAACAATGCAAGAAGGGATAAAAGGAAAACAAAACAAAGTTACAGTTTTACCTTATATTTCTATATTTCGGAGTTATGATCCCACCTTCAGGAGATTTGGAAAAAATCGTTGCTCCGATGAGTAGGGAAGGAAGGTGACATGCGCAGACTGGTATTGCTATAGCAACCAGTCTACTTCGTGTAGTTCCTTCCTGTTGTTAATGGCTGGTCTTAATTTGTTTATAAGGAGAGCTTCCATGATTCTGAGATTGCTCCTCTTGCGTTGGGTTGCCCTGATGGAAACTTTAAAATTCTGGGTTTGGCACTTCTTTAGGTGTTTCTTTATTGAAGTGTCCATGTGCATATGCTTTTCTATACAGATGTGCAATTTCCTGGTGGTGTTCCCTATGTAGGAAGCCCCACATTTACTGCAGACTATTTGTATACCACATAAACTCTTGAGCACATTTTTGATGTCGTTGATTGTGCACCCCACAATGCTATCTGTGATATTTTTTTCGGCAGGTGGGCAGTTTAAGGAAGCATTTTTCCGACTTGGGATTATGAATCTTCTTATGTGGTTTATCCACTTTCATGTTTCGCAGATGCAGTCATTTAGCTACAGATGGCAGATAGCCGTTGTGTGTTAAGTTCTTGAGAAACCGCTTGGTGTTGGTAGCTTTGTCCGTTGCTTCACTGCATGTCTCTTATACGCGTGGTCTCATTTTGCACGTATACAACTTTGGCTCTGGTGGGCAGAGTTGATTTGTAGTATACGAACAGATTTCTACTGGCCACTTTTCTATAACAATTTGTATAGATAGAACCCTCCTCTGTGATTTGGAAATCCAGCAAAGAGAGGGTTCCAGAACTCTTCCGGGTACTCAGTCTCAAATTTGATGCGGTTGTCGATGTTGTTAAAACTTTTGTGTATGGCAAACGCCTCCTCCCAGGATGAGGTGAGCATCTGGATATCGTCAACGTACCTTGAGAAAAAGATGCACGAGTGACAGGTATTAAGCGCCGTGCATTCGAGTTGATGCAGATAGCATTGTGCGGTACACATTAAACAATTGCCCCATCAACGACATCAAAATGTGCTCGAGGGTTTATGTGGTATACGAAGTAGTCTGCAGTAAATGTGGGGCTTCCTACATAGGGAACACCACCAGGAAATTGCACATCTGTATAGAAGAGCATATGCACATGAACACTTCAATAAAGAAACACCTAAAGAAGTGCCAAACCCAGAATTTTAAAGTTTCCATCAGGGCAACCCAACGCAAGAGGAGCAATCTCAGAATCATGGAAGCTCTCCTTATAAACAAATTAAGACCAGCCATTAACAACAGGAAGGAACTACACGAAGCAGATCGGTTGCTATAACAACACCAGTTTGCACATGCCACCCTCCTCCTTCCTCTACCTCACCTCCCACATACATCTGAGCAACGACTTTTTCCAACTACTGCCTTTTCCAAATTTCCTGAAGGTGAGGTCATAACCCCGAAATATAGAAATACAAGGTAAAATAAAAATACTTTTTCCTGTTTCAGTTTTTAAAATGTTTCTTTCATTTTTTTCATTTTTTCCTCTTTACAAGGTCTGTGAATGGTAAATAATTATAAAATACTGTTTTTATTTCTCACTGAAGAAATTGTTGAAAAAAGTATGATGGTGTACTTATTCTGAAACTCCATCTTAGAATCACTGAATTAGAGTGCCAATTCAAAATATTTTGCAGCCTACTTTATAGTTCCAAACCCTGGCAATGGGCCTGCTAATAACACCAATACATAACATTAAATATTATAAAAAGTTTTGCAAGTCTAAATTTAATTATGCTTTCCACAGAAATACTATTACAGGGTGTTCAGGCTAAATTTGATGATTTTTAAAGTCTCCTTTTTCAGGAACTGCTTGATGTATTGGTGAACAGTCAACGACATTGGAGAGCATAAAGATTAAAGTTGTAGCTGATAAAAAGTTACCTGACATGGAGGACTGGAAGCCATCTGAATATTGGAAAAGAGTTACCTGTATCATGATGATTCATGCCTGCTATTAAAATGCCAACATCATGACTGCTGCTCAATGCTCTGTGAACACTGTAAATGCTGTAAGACATGACATGGACAATTGCAATGGAGACTACGAAGTCGTGGCCAGCAGGAAGGGACACAGCAGGTGTTCTGACTGCATTTACATGCCAGCATTCATCCCCACATCTTTGAATAGGGCCTTAGGCTCATTCCCTGGCTGGAGAGGGTTGCTGCTGGAAGGCCAAATATGTGGTAGCAGGATTTGGCACATTGCCATACCTCTGGGAGGAGTTAGAAGTGGTTGTTAGAGAATTTCTACACCTTCACTAGCCCCAATTCTGGTACAACCGATTGTAATTCCATGAATTACTGTGTGTGGGTCATGGTTGAGAAAGACACCAACAGTTCTGCCTGCAAGACAAAGGCCAAGCTGGTAGCCAAGATCAAGAAGGAGTTTGGAGATCTTCCCAGGGACATAGTGAGGAATGCATGCACCAGGTTCCAGAGCTGTCTTGAGGCTGTGGTGGAAGCAGAGGGCAGCTACTTTGAGTAAACTGCCTTCTCCTAGCTTTAATCTTCTTCTTCTTTGTGTTTGTCCCGCATTATATTGCAGGGTCCGTCGATGTTATCTTGTCTCTCCATTTCCTTCGGTCATGTGCCTGATCGGGATGTACACCGGCGATTTTCAAGTCCTGGTGGAGCATGTCGAGCCAACGCTGTTTTGGCTGTCCTCTTGGCCACTGGCCTTCAACTGTCAGCGCGTATGCCATCTTAACAAGGCTGCCGTCGGCTCGCAGGAAATGACCATACCATCTCAGTCGAGATTCACGGAGCTTATCTCCTAGCTTTAATCAAGTTGATATTTTTTGATTTTTTTTTTTTTTAAATAGGTTTATTTTTGGATAGGATATTGTGTTTTCTTTTCCTTTTATGCCAACTGTAAACTTTAGCCTGAACACCCTGTAGTATGAGTTTATAGTTATTATTTAGAATGACTGACAGAGCAATTCCAGTCTAAAGAGTTAGAATTTAGAGTTTGTGTGGAGTATGAAAGGCCTATATAAGAAACGAAACAAATATTGAAATATTTTATTCTGATTTTTAAATTTTAACGAGATACACAAGACAATATTTGCCGACCAATAACTGTAGCACAATTAACTTTGTGGGAGTAGCTTAAGAAACTTCAAACTTTCCAGCACTGAATTGCCAGCCTTCCTCTTTGTGCCTTTGAGATCTTTCTAAGGGCTTTACCATCATTAATATTTTTGATTGTCTTTGATATCTACATATCACAAAGCATAGCCTGTGCTACTGGCAACAACACTTACAGTATTAATTTTGGTCAAGTTACCATGTCTGACCAATGGCTGATTGATAGCATGAAAGCAGATAGGTTAAAAACCTCTACAGTTCACTTTAAGTATATCAAAAAAAAAAAAAAAAGATAATCTCGGTTTCATGGCAGGCTCAATGAAGTGTTAGCTTCAAATGAGTCTGTGTATACATGTTTAGTTTGTTTATTATTAAATTGGAAAGGATATCTTGTTAAGTTAGACATTAGTGAAATTAACTTATCTCTGTATGGTAAGTTGCTGAGTGAAGAAGCCTTATGCAACAAAAAGATGAGGTGGAGGTAACTAACCCAGTAGTTAGATAAAGTAAACAATAGTGATTCTTTTGAGCAAAATATGAATCAAGAAACAATTCATTGATTTCAAAAATATAGTGATCTATACAGAATTGTTTAATGCATGACATAGTTTTTTTTGGGGGGGAGGGGGGTTAAAAATACAAAAAAATACGATATATATGCTGAATATAGTAGGATTTACAAGGAGCAAAACAGATGTTTCCCAAAACTGATTGAAAAATGGCTGTACGTACTGTTTTGTTTGCAAACTCTGTTTTTAATTGCCAAACATCACTCACAACAGGTGGGTTTTCTAACAGGATAAATATACTCTGAACTCATGAAAATACCAGGGAACATAAGAAGGCGATGGCATGTTGGATAACATGAGAGAGACATAAAAACATTGTAGATCAAAAACCTGAAGAAAAACATACTGTACTACATTGAAGTACTGATAAGAGCTGTAGCTGTTACTGAATTTTTAAATGAAACTGAAAGTTTTTAACTTTTAGAGATCATGATGAGAAATGGGGATTACCAAATAATGGAAACCTTATTACAACCATTGAACTTACTGTAGAGTTTAACCCATTTTTACATGAACATCTCAAGAAATGTAAAAACAAAAAAAGTAAATAATACTTTCCTATCCAAAACTATGTATGAAGAATTGATAAAAATCATAAGGAAATGTGTGCAAAATGAAATTGTGAATCAAATTAACAACCAAGACTCTAAATACTACTCTATTATTGTTGCCTCTATGTCTGACCTGACACATGTTGACCAATTAGTAATTGTGGTTCAGTACTGTTATGATGGAGAAACCCGTGAGAGATTTTTAACTTTTTCACTAATAGAAAAACCATTCATCTATGACTTTGTTCAATAAAATACAAGTCTTGGGTGAACACAAGCTTTCAATTGAAAATATCTGTGGTCAGTCTTACACTAATGGATAGAACAGGAAGGGCTCAGAGAGATGGTTACAAGCACATTTTAATAACATTAATAGGTATGCAGACTATATACCATGTGCAGATCATTCACTCAACCTTGTTGGAGAAAAGAAAACTACTATACCTGAAGTTGTTGATTATTTTGTCATATTTCAGGAGCTGTGTTTTCTTTTCTTGATCCCCACAAAGATGGGGGATTTAAGCACACAGTGCAATCTAGATTTTTCTCTGAAGGGCTTAAGTGCAACTAGATGATTTGCACACACTGGAAGTCAAAGAAATTAAAAATGGATACACAGGTATTTAACAAACTCTGAAACTTATTTTTGAAGACACAGAGGAAAAACTTGAATGTAAATGAGGAGCAAAGAATTTATACCACAAACTGGTAAAGTTGAAATATGCTATTTGTATCATACTACAAAGATGATATTGACCACAAACCAATGAATGAGTGTTATCAGGTTAGAGAATATTTTCACCATAGGAAATCCCCAAACATGTCACCTAAAATGCAATGTACAGAAATACTTCACTCTATTTGAGAGCAACATCTAATTGAAGCATTCCACAACATTATTACTGCATTTAAGTTTTACTTGACAACGCCTGTCATAACATATGAAGCAGAGAAGAATTTTTCAAAGCTATCCTTTAAATGTGTTGAGAGAAAAATAGGCATAAGAGGCATCAGATGTGGTGTGCAAGAGAGAAGACTGTACTGGTATGGCCATGTGATGCATATGGATAAGGACAGTTACATAAAGAAGTGCCACTTAGTAAAGTGGACAGAGTCTGTGAATGATGGAAACCCAAGGAGAGGTGAGATGAAGTAGTGAAGACCAACTTCAAGACATTGAACCTCATTGAGAAGATGACAAAGGACTGACATGAATGGTAATATGCTGTGCTTAAGACGATCTATCCATCTCAGCAAAAATGAGGTCCATGAAGCCTTCCCCTACAACTCATTTTATGACACCCATCTCTCCATTAATCTTCTAACTGCAGTACTTCTCACTCAGGTGCTGTAAATAATACCATTTATCCTCCTACACTTCACATTGTATCCCTATTACTGTCCTTTACCACCACCACCACCTCCCTGACCCACTCCTATTTCCTTCTAATTATTAGTCACACTCTTTTCACACTCTCACAAACTTACTGCCAACCTGCTCTTTCTGTTCCTCAATCCCAATTTTCTCTCTTATATTCACCTTGTACCTTGAGGATACATGCTCACCATCTCTCTCTCTCTCTCTCTCTCTCTCTCTCTCTCTCTCTCTCTCTCTCTCTCTCAC
>JAOPUL010001561.1:7321-19261 GCA_027564515.1 Octopus rubescens | reverse complement strand
TTCTTCTTCGTTTAAAGGGAAATCCTCCAGATTTCTCATAGCATTTGCAAAAGAAATCCCTTTTCCCGCATCTCTTTTCGTGTCTATAGCTACATTAGCGGCAGCAGAGGCAGTAGTAGTGGTGACAGCGGGGACGGAATTCGCCTTTCTTTCAAAATTTTCTTTGTTGCTGTTGTTGTTGGTAGTGGTCGTGGCTGTGGTGGCTGTGGTGACAGTGGTGGTGTTGTTGCTGTTGGTGATGGAGATGGTCATTTCGTTTTGCCAGCCTGATTCCTTTTGAGTAGCAAAGCTAGCAGGCGAAAAGCTGTCACCCTCTCTTTTTAACGTGATCTGACTCTCCTCCATCTCTCCCCCTCTCTCATTCATGACTGACCCTTCCTCGAACATTATTATTGCTGCCATTTGGCAACAAAATTTTGAAATTTTTCCACGTGGAAATAAATATCGGTAAGTCCCCCTAGAAATAGGGGGACTTTAAACAAAAAAGGAGCTCATCAGCTGAAAGTGATAGGTGCAGGTTGCATGGTGATACAAGTGAGACTGTATGACACATTGTGAATGAAGCTAGCCTGAAAAGAATACAAAAGAGATATATTGTAAGAATGATTCATTGGGAGTTGTGTAGCAAGTATGGATTATATAGAGCAAAGACATGGCATGGCCAAACCCCAGAAGGAGTAATTGAGAATGACAAGGTAAAGTTACTGCGGGATATAGTAATCCAATGTGATTGTGAAATTGAACATTGAAAGCCTGATAAACGGGTTGTGAATAAAGAGGGGAAAAAACCAGTTTAATCATAGATATTGCATGCCTTGGTGATGACAGAGTATTGGAAAGAGAAGAAGCAAAAAAGGTCAGATACGATGATTTGAAGTGGGAGATAAAAAGACTGTGATTGAGAACTATAGGTACTAAGCTCACAAACTGAATTGAAAAGATAGGGGTAAATGTGAAGAAAGACCATCAACAGAAAACTGTAGCTTGAAACTACATGAATCCTTAGAGTTCTCAAATTTTGAATAAAGAGTGTTATCTTAGTCCACTGGTTGTGGACAGTTGAGACTTTGTTACATTTTTCAGGAGTTGCTCTGTTAAAAAACAACAATAATAATAAAAAATAATAATGATTTAACATTTTGGCAAAAGTCTAGCGATTTTATGGGCAGGGGTAAGTTGATTACACAACCTCAGTGCTCAACTAGTACTTATTTTATTGACCCCGAAAGGATGAAAGGCAAAGCTGACCTCGGCATAATTTGAGCTCAAAACATAAAAGCAGATGAAATGCCATTAAGCATTTTATCCGGTGTGCTAACAATTCTGCCAGCTTGCAACCTTAATAATAAAAATAATAATAATCCTTTCTACTATAAGCACAAAACCTAAAAGTTTGGGGGCGAGGGAAATCAATTATATCGACCCCACTGCTCAACTGATATTTTATCAACCCCAAAAAGAGAGGCAAAGTCGAACTCAGAACAAAATGATGGGACAAAATAGCACTAAGCATTTTATCTGGCATACTAACGATTCTGCCAGCTTGCTGCCTAAATAATAATAATGATTTCAAATTTTGACACAAGGCCAACAATTTCAGGGGAAGGGATAAGTTCAATATATTGACCCTAGTGTTCAACTGGTACTTATTTTATCAACCCTGAAAGGAAAGGCAAAGTTGATTGTGACAGAATTTGAACTCAGAACGTAAAGATGGACAAAATGCCACTAAGCTCACCGCCTAAATAATAATAATGATTTCTTTTATTAGTCACAATGGTACAAATGAGGGGGACTGCAAGTGGCTTTAATTCCAAATGTACATGGTGCAGCAGTAGTGGTCCAGTTTTCCATACTGACAGGCAGTTGCTGTTCCTATGTTATAGAATGCACATTTCCAGTCATCCATAATCCATCTCTAATGGAATTTTACACTTAGAGATTTTAATCTGATTCATTCCAAATCTGAATTAACAGTCAATACAAATCTGTTCTTGGTTTTCTCATTTGCTCATAATACAGTTCCTATTAGTGCAGTTATAATGTTTAAGTATGAGCTTAATAATGGAGCTTTTATGCAACTAATTGGGTTGCTAGAAATAGCAACCAAATTACACACTGCTGTATTAGAAAAAAAAAGTACATTTGAATTATGTTGTCTTTAATATCCAAAAATACATTATAGCTATGGCTGGACTGCCTTGAATTATATGTCTGCTCAGTCAGAACTGACCCACCCAATCAGCCAGCCAGCCAGATACTATTACCTATATGTAACTCAAAGAGATCCAGAACCTCTCTTTGTTAGAGATACAGTACTGGACTAGTAACAAGATGGAAACCATTGATGTTTTTGATAGTTAGGCTTCTTCTATAACAACAGCTTATTCAGTCATGATTTTGTTAGAATACAAATGAAAAAATGTCATTACATAACTAACAAACTATTATAAGAAATCAAAGAAAACAATTGATAAAATAGGTTTAAATAAATTTTATTAAATATTTTAAAGAAATTGAATTTCTGACAGAAAACAGACACGAGTACATGCATATAAACTATGTTAAGGAACAAATACAAACAACAAAAGCTTACTTAAAAAACAAACATACAATGCCCTTGGTGGAACTCTTATGTAGCTATATTGATCTCTAGTGATAGAAAACATTCTAAAATGAGACATACAAGGTGCAGCAAAACAACCTCCCATATTTACTATTCTTGATTGTGTAAAATATGGGAGGTTTTTCTACCACACCCTTATTTTAACATGGTTATATTGCTCAGTGTTTGAAGTAGCTCAGTTAAAAGAGCAATCAAGTGGTTACTAAAATTCTGAGCTCAACTCGGCTTTTTTCAAATCAAAAACTATAAGTGGAACTGTAAAATTTGCTATTTTCTTTAATGTAGGTTGGTATAATAGGCAATATTATATTCCAATGTAGTTAATTACTAGTACTGAATTCAAAATTGGTTGTATGACAATAAAACATCATAAAATTATATTGCATAAAATAATAGAGCTAACACAAGCCTAAAGGCTCATTAAGAGTGAGCTTATCTCAGTTTCCATGGTGACCGAGAGAGGACCATACTCCCTGACTCCTGAACAGGGTATCAGTTCCCCACAGGGTGGACCCCAAGCTGCTGATGGTACTCATTTTCAGCTGAGTGAATTGGAGCAATGTGAATGAAGTGCCTTGCTCAAGGACCCAATGCACCACCCAGTCCAAGAATTGAACCCACAATCTAATGATCATGAGCCTAACATCCTGTCTACTAGGTCTTCATTAAAAGATATTAATACTAAGGAAATGGGAGTAGTATCAAATGGAGGGAATTTCATCAGACAAATTAGATTAGCAAGTCCTTAATTTTTAAATATATTTTATAGCACAATTTGTGAACAATAATATTGTTGGTTACAAAATCAAAATGAGACATTTCTGATGACAAGAACGACACGGTAATGACTATAATTCAGTGGATTTTGTTGGAACAGTATCGGTTTGACAACATGGTTTATATCCTTTGTTGATATATGTTAAAAGATACAAACATACATAGACACAGGCATGGTTGTGTGGTTAAGAAATTTACTTCCCAACCACATATTTATGGGTTTAGTCTCACTGCGTGGCACCCTGGGCAAGTGTCTTCAAGTGTCCCATATTAACTAAAGTCTTGTGAGTTAATTTGGTAGAAAGAAATCGAAAAATATCCAGGATCTTTTTCTTTGTTTTGCAAGTTACTTGATGACTTTACTAATGTTGGTGTCACAAAAAAAAGCACTCAGTACACATTGTAAAGTGGATGGCATTAGGAAGGGCATCCAATTATAGAAACCATGCCAAAGCACAGTCCTCTGGCTTGTCAGATCCTGTGAAACTGTTCAACACATGCCACCATGGAGGCCAAATGTTAAATGCTGATGATGGCATATATGCATGTATTTGTGTCTTGTTTTGACATTGCATGATAGTTGTAAGTAAGCATCACCATCGTTTGTTTCCAATCTTCTGTGTAAACATATCAGACCAAGTGGAAATATTGCCTTACTTGGAAACAAGTGAGGGTTGGTAACAAGAAGGATATCTGGCTATAGAAAATCTGCTTTAACAAATTCTGTCTGACCCATGCAAGCATGGAAAAGTGGACATTAACACAACAGAGATGATGATGATATAGAAGCATGACTTTCACATAGTTTTTTTGCCAAATTCCACTCATAAATTATTGGCTATTCAAAGGTTATGGTAGAATACGAGATCTGATCAAAAAGTATCAGGACTCTTGCTATGGTAATGGAGCTAAAATATGCAGAGTGAAGCTGCTTGACACAGATTGACCTTGAACTCTGTTGTACATGCACACTAAGTTATAATGTTCTTGCTTACTTTCCTTGTTTATAGCAGTGCTTGGAAGTAAAGTGTGTAGAGTGTGGTCGTCTCAGAAAGATCAGGCTTCAGCTATGCAGGATCTTGATTGTGTCAAGGAAGATGAAAACTTTTTGAAGACTGTCATAACAGGTGACATATCATGGGTCTATGGCTATGACCCCAAAACCAAGGCAAAAATCAAATCCCACTTGAAAGGAACAAGATTTCAAGACACCGAGGAAATCCAAGAGAATGCAACGAGGCATTTTGTTATCATATTGCTATCATATTTCTGTTGAAATACATTAACTCTTAAAATAATGAAGAATTTACTAAAAACAATTTTGTCATTATTCAGCTGGTGTTTGAAACAAAAATTAACAAATTTTGATGGAAGGTTTTAATTTAGATCACTTTAAAACAGAAGCTTGTATCATAGAATTCAGGGGCAGTCTCAAGCAGATTGGTATCAATGGGATTAAGGGAATATCACAAAATTGGAATCATTTGTAACAGAAAAAAACATTGTTTTTCCTATTAGATTCCATCTTGTTTTACTACTAAACATGTCAATACAGTCTCAGGCTGTTAGAAGTTTAGCACAGTTACTAATTATTTATTGGTGTTTAATTCAAGTTAATCTGTTCACTGATTAACAGTGAAATAGAATACTGAAATGTTATAAATACAATGGAATAAATGATTCTGGTATTAAATTCTTACCAAACTTGAGGTAGTTTTGTAGTTAAAGAGTATCCAGCTGTAAAAGTTGAGAAATTTATTTTTAAAGATAAAACTATTTTCCATATAAACATTACAATAATAAAAGTTTATCAATTTGTAATAAAAAACAAATTAAAAAAGTTTTTGTGATAGTTTCTTTCCGTGAGATAGTATTGATATTGTCAACATACTACCATAATTAACATGGAGGCCAGTGATTTGAGCTTTCTCTATAACAAATTAAGTCATATTTGAATCAGAGATGGCTATTTTGATTAAATGTTTTGGTAAAATGTTTTATAAAAATCTCAAATTTCAGTGTTTTAAAAAAATTATACTTTGAGTTTAGATATGAATATCAGTATAAAAAACTTTTAATACCTCCAAGCACAAACCCATCACCCTTGAATTGAAATCATCTTAAATGCAATAAGCATTTATATGTCTACTGTATCAAATTTCAGGAAGGTTTAAAAATCATAGCCTTAATCATTATGACAGGTTTAATTTACATATCTACACACATAAACACAAAATGTGATGGTGGCAGAGAAATAAACATGAAATTGAAGTTGTAGGTCACCTGCTCCGCCAATAATTGCAGATGTTAATAATTTGAAACATGTAACAATAACAACTAAAGAGTCAATGAGTTTGAATGACCCTAATGCATGCATACACACACACACACACACACACAAGTGCCATGTATATACACACACATGCTCATACATTTACAAGAACATATCTAGCTTGTAGAGGCCTATTTGTGTACAAATGTATTTATTAAAGCAAAGATACTGCTCCACAACTATATACAATATTATTTACAAGCATTTGAATATATACATATAGACATATGTCTGCACTTGGTTTAAAGCACTGATATACAGGCAGAAAGCTTCAGGTACCACACACAGGAGTCTAGAAAGTGATTTTTTCTCGTATTTATGATCAAGGTGAATGTAGGCGGTCTATTTTGTATTATTTTGTCAATTGCTGCCCAAGCAAATATTGGGTAGAGAAGGTTCTGGAACTTCAGCAGAGCTGATGGACTCTCACGGCAATTTCAGTGTATAATGTCCAGTTGTTTGATCAATTGGACAACCTACTCAGTGAATTAATGCACAAAGTAGCTGAGTATTCCACAGATACATGTACCCGTGACATAATTCTGAGGTAGAATCAGTGTGACACAATGTGACAAAGCCAGGCCATTGAATAACTTGTACAATCCATCCTACACACTTTCAATATTCACTAACAAGGCTTGGGGCAACCAAAGGCTAATGTTAATGCACTTGCCCAAAGTGTCACACAATGAGATTGAACTTGGCCCTCATGGTTTGGGAGCAAACTTCTTAACCACCTAACCATGCCTGCATCAACTCTATAGAGTCAGTCACAATAAATACATGAGGTAGTGAAGTTAATGATAAAAGGAGGACCCACTTGTAAAATATGAAGCTAAACCTTCAGAAATATGATATTGTATTGACAGGGCAAACATAGGGCATGTCTATTGCCCAGTTTAACACTATTACCTGGCACTTGGGTGCAGTGTCCACTCTGTTGCAAGCTTTCAAGCCAGTCTCCAATCTAGAGATAACATTTGTTCCTCTTATCAGTTTTGGATGCCCTGATAAAGGTCACAGGTGTCATCTGAAGTTTAAAAGAAAAAAAGAAATCTAAGGTTGAGACATGTTAAAGGCCGCTGTTTTGTGGGTCTATACAACTGTTGCCAACATGGAAACATCGATATAAACTGATAATGATGATGATGATATATACATCTAAAATGAAAATGTTTAGTTATGTGGAATTGAGTTTTCATCATCCACTCTACTACTACTACCTACTGGAAATTGCGGATATGTGAGGTCTTGACTAGGAACTGGATCTATATTGAGGACATAGCTCACTTGGAGAGTCTACTAACACTCGTGTGCTCAAATATCCACCCCAATATGTACACACACATACATACATATTTATATATATATCCCATTTCTTCATATATAATGTATGCATTTATAAATATATGTATGAATAATATCTATATGTTTAATGTATGTATATATAAGGTACGTATCATGTATTTATGTATATATAATGTATGTATACGTATGCATGTATGATATATATGTGTACAAAATATGCATATATAATGTATGTAGATAGAGGAGAAAAAACAATATACAAAATATATTTTTCCTATTTCTATATTATTTTAATGTTTTGTTTTGCTGATATAGTTTTTCGTTTTTGTATATTCCAACATTTTATTGATTTTATTATTATTCCAACATTTTATTGATTTGAAATATATACAATTAACCCTAGCAGTGTTATATACACTCTGTTGACCATATTCAGTATGGTGAACTCTTAAAGCTACACATTACTGTGTTACACATTAGTCGTATTAGTCATTAGCATCATCTCCCACAAGCTAACAGTCATATTTTACAAATGACATGAAGTTTTAAGTATGAAATGTTAAGCCTGAGTCATTTCATTAACAAAATACACTAGCAACATTTCTACTTTAGTTTCTAGTTATAACTAAAATAGTTTCAACAACTAATAGAAGAAAAAATACTGTATTAGCTCTGCAACAAAGGTCAACAAGGTGTGTCAAGAGGGTGCTTGAGGTTTTAGAAAAAAAAATTAGTGTCTCTGATTTCACTGATAGTGTATTACTAACTCAGCCGAACAAATAAAACATTGGGAAATAGTCGTTTTTAAGTGACAAGTCAATGAGATTTTGTCAGGGACCATTAAAAAAACCCAGCAGTTTAGAGAAGAGAAATCAAACAGAAATGGAAGACATAACATATGGTATCAGTTTATACAACAGAGGAAGTTGTTGTTTAGCCTCAGGACAGCACTGATCAAGCAGACCTATGATGAAAAACATTATTAGCCATGACCATCCCATCATTTAGTTAGACAAAGAATTACATTGTCCAATGTGTACTTCTTTTATTTTTAAAATCCTGAGTGTAATTTGGGAGAGATTTAATTGCTATTTCTATCAAGTTGAACTACCATAAAAGCCGCCTCATTAGCTCAAATGCATTTACTAACTTTATTGGATAATGAAACATTTGTAATGGAGAATAAATAATATCAAATATCATCCATTTTCATCTTCTATTTTTAGTCAACTCCAGTGTTCACCTTAGCAGATGTGCTTTTTTTTTGAGGTTACAATTGGGTTTTACTCTTAACTCACATTATACATATCATCATCATCATCATCTTCCTTTAGCGTTTGTTTTCGATACTAGCATGGGTTGGACGGTTTGACCGGAGCTGGCAAGCTGGGGTGGGGTGGGGTGCTACACCATGTTCCAGTCTGATTTGGCTTGATTTCTATGGCTGGATGCCCTTCCTAACGCCAACCACATTACAGTGTGTGCTGGATGCTTTTAATGTGCCACTGGCACTGGACTCTCGACGCTGGTGCTTTTACGTCATCACACAGGCGATTGTTAGACAGATGGACATGTAGAGCAGGGATGAACGGGACATATAGCTCAGAGGCAGACAGACATAAGGACTAGGATCTCTTAGTGTCCAGGGGGGGGGTGTGTGGAAGAACAGACAGTCATAAGGGCTGGACGATATATATATAGACCGACAAGCGGACACAAGAACCAGGAACTGTTAGACAGACAGACATGTAGACCAGGGACGGATAAGACATATAGACCGGGGGCAGGTGGACATATAGACTGGGGGCAGGTGGACATATAGACCGGGGACAGATGGACATAGGGCCTGAGAGCATACAGACAATACAGAGTACATACATTGCTCGGTGGCCTGTGCGCAGGTGCCTGGACCCTCTTTGTAGAGTGGTGGTGGGGATTCCTCCATACAGCGAGGCAGAGTGGGAGCTCACATACAGCGAGGTAGAGTGGGAACTTGCATCTGAGGACACATACAGTGAGGTAGAGTGGGAACTTGCTTCTGAGGACACATACAGCATGGTAGAGTGGGAACTTGCATCTAAGGTTCCCGCACAACACAGCAGAGACGAAAAGACAAGCTTAGTCTCAAACATGGACCTATACCAAAAGGATTGTACTTTGCATCTCTTTGGCACCTTGTATTACGAGAAAAGCTTCACTCTCACGACTTGGCCACTTAATAGCAACATGGACATCTCGATGCAGCCACTTCTTAGCACGACTCTCGATGCGGCTGCTTCTTAGCAACGGGACTCTCGATGCGGTCGCTTCTTAGCAACAGGACTCTCGATGCAGCCGCTTCTTAGTGACAGGACTCTTGATGTGGCTGCCTCATAGCAACAAGATTTTGTCGGTGCTGTTGCTTCATAGCAACAAGACTTTCTCGATGCAGCTGCTACTTAGCAACTGAACTCTTGATGCGGCCACTTTTTAGCAACAGTGCTCTCGATGCGGCCGCTTCTTAGCAGCAGGACTCTCGATAAGACATTCACGATGCTGCTGCTTCATAGCAACAAGACTTTCTCGATGCGGCCACTACTTAGCAACTGACTTCTCGATGTAGCTGCTTCTTAGCAGCAGAACTCTCAATGCAACTGCTGCCTAGAAACCAGATTCTCGATGCGGCTGCTTCTTAGCACCGAACTCTCAATGTGGCGGCTTCATAGCAAGGCTTCCTCGATGTGGCCACTACTTAGCAACTGAACTCTCGATGCGGCCGTTTCTTAGAAACAGGACTCTCGATGCAGCTGCTTCTTAGCATTGAACTCTTGATGCAGCAGCTTCATATCAACAGGACTCTCGATGCGGCCGCTTCATAGCGACAAGACATTCTATATATATAGCAGCATCAGTGCCAAGCAGTGATTAGGAGTAAACAAACTTTAGGTTAGTTAAAATATGTCACAAACATATCTTAACTAACTTAAAGTTCATTTATTCCTAATCATTGCTTGATGCTGATGCTGCTATTTTTATCCCAACCAGACTGTCTACTAGCACAACTCAGCCACTGATGTTGACTGTTTTTAGTTAAAGCTACAACATTGAATCTGCCCAGGTTTATTTCTCTTTGATATTTCCCATTGAGAAAGGCTAAAGAGCCAGAAACACATATCTGGGAATCCAATAGGGGAAAGCACTGGGAAGATATGGTGTTTTTACACCTTATATCATAAGAGAGAATTTTTTTCTCCAAGGTAACTGCAGTGAATTTGCCTTTAGAAGTTAAAATATGTCACAAACATATTTTAACTAACCTAAAGTTCATATTTTTATTTCATTCATTTATTATTATATACTATTATTATTTTTATATTATTATTTATATTTATGTTTCATCATCATCATCATCATCATCCTTTAATGTCTGTTTTCCATGCTGGCATGGGTTGGACGGTTTGACCGGAGTTGGCAAGCTGGAGGGCTGCACCAGGTTCCAGTCTGATTTGGCCTGAGAGACAGGGGAGAGACGGACACATAGACCAAGGGCAGCCTGACATAAAGACCAGAGACAGCGGACATATAGACCAGGGACAGACAGACGGACATATAGACCAGTGGCAGCCTGAGACAGATGGGCATTATAACCAAGTGGTATGTGCGCTCACACTTTCGCAGAAGGTGGGTTCACACATAACATATTCATACATAACCTGGTGGCCTGTGCACATGCGCCTGGACCACCTTTGTAGAGTGGCGACCGGTGCGCATGAAACCCCTTCACATTTGTGTATTTTATTTTATTTTTTATTTTAATGTTTTTTATTTTTAATTTCTAATCTTTAAATTTTGAAAAAAAAATCTTTAAATTCTAAATTTTTAATGTCTATGTTTTTATTTATTAACTTACTTAGTTATTATTTCATAATTCCTTTTATCATCTATTATCCATTTTTATTAAGTTTATGTACGAAAAAAAAAACCCTTCACACACACACACGTGGAGACATAAACACACACACACACTGTAACCTACGCATGGACAATTTACACACATACACACCCAACTCTAGCAGTGCCATTATTCCAGCAGTTTCCACTAACATGTTATGCCCACACACACATACATCACTCACATAGACACACACATTGTCACATGCTTTGATCATTTTCACTCACATAAACACACACACACTACATAGTCATCCGCTTTGACCATTTTCACTCTCCTGTCTTTGAATACTAGTTTTCTCCATTTTCTTCACTACCGCCATTATTCGCCATGTGAGGTACACATGTTCCACGGAATTTCTTCCATTCTCACGGGATTCTTCCCTCTCCTCTTTCCAACAAAGAGCCATGCTCAAAATGTAAAATGTACTTTTTTTTCATTTGAGTGTGAATCCAATACATTCTATATGTACGTCCTCTTGACTGTTTTTTATTATCCATTACCTATATTCATACATACATACATATATATATGTGTGTGTGTGTGTTATATAGTGAAGGTGCATGGATTAGTGGCTAGGGTACTTGGCTCACAATTGTAAGGTCATGAGTTCGATTCCTGGTGGTATATTGTATCCTTGAGCAAGACATTTTATTTCATATTGCTCTAGGGACCAGCCTTGTCACATTCTGTGTCAAGCTGAATCTCCCTGAGAACTATGTTAAGGGTACGCATGTCTGTGGAGTGCTAGCCCCTTGTACGTTAATTTCACGAGTAGGCTGTTCTGTTGATCGGATCAACTGGAACACTTGTCATAACTGACAGAGTGCCAGTTATAGATATAAAAGTTAAACACAAATGGTGTTTAAAATTTATGACAGCTGTTTCAGTATATATATATATATATATAGGCGCGGCGTGGCTGTGTGGTAAGAAGCTTGCTTCCCAACCACATGGTTCTGGGTT
>JAOPUL010001532.1:0-14889 GCA_027564515.1 Octopus rubescens | reverse complement strand
CTATGTATATAATTAATCAATCGAACCTAAAAGAGTATATCATCAGCCTAAAGGCTAATTAAGAAGCGTACATTGGTGGAATGTACGGTCTGTTCACTTTGCACCCACGGGATTTCGGGTTCAGCCCCACTGCGTGGCATCTTGGTCAAGTATCTTCTACTATAGCTCCGGGCCGACCAAAGTCTTGTGACTGAATTTGAGAGACGGAAACTGCGCGCGTGTGTACTTGTGTGTGTGTATGTGTGTGTGTGTGTCTTTGTGTCTGTATTTGTCCCCCACCCACTGTTTGACAACCGGTATTGGTTTGTTTACGTCATTGACATAGCATAACATAAGTGTCAAACTTTTAAAAAAAAAGTACAGTGGGCGATTTTTTCGACTAAAAACCTTTTCAGACTGTGCCCCCGCATGACCGCAGTCCAATGACTGAAACAAGTAAAAAAGGTAAAAAAAATATACAATTTATAACCACCAAAGCCCATTTAGGTCACAGAAATATTTCTCCACCCACATTAACAAAATGTGAACTGAACAACCAAACCGCGCATGAATGAACTATTGCGATATGAAAGAAGACTGATGACTAATGGCGGAAGTTTCGAGAAGTCAACATGTGTGACACATTTAAAACGCATTTGTTATGTTGTTTTTCGTTGTTCCATCTAAATTGTCAGACATTTTCGACATGAAGTAAGCTGCTAACAATTCAGACTGACAGGACACCCACGCTCAACGTAATGTAAAATTATAAATATGATCATGTACGTGTAAGGATGATAATAATAATGTTTTCTTTATTGGCCACAAGGGCTGAACACAAAATAAATAGGGACAATACAACACAAGGGACAAGTGGGATTTGGCACAATATCGTATAGAAAATAAATAACAATAACAATTAACAACAAAATAAAACATTACAAATTTCCCACATTTAGGGGACAACCGAAGAACTCCACACATCCTGATTACCCCGACCGCCAGGGGAACTCTCTCCTTCTAAACACCTCCAGTTTACAAGCGAAAGTTCAGGGTAGGCCCATTCACACGGGCCATTCTCGCCACATTCACCCACCTTTCAACAAAAATACTGGGTGGGGTACTTCCTTCTCCACCCCCACTTTCCTTTTGAAGTGGAACTTGAAAAAGTCGATGAAGGCTTGACCGAAGAGGAAAAGTATTTGTCTTCAGTCCTTTCAATTTCGTCCACCACATTATCTCCTTCGCCATAGCCACTAGACAGAGGTAAACTGCCTTTCCTTCCCGGCCAAAAGAAGACGGCGATGCGATCTTCACAATGGACTCGGATGATAACCGGATCCGTCCTACACGTGTCAACAGCTGTTCGACAAAGCTCCTCAAGTCAGCAATACCCGGACACTGCGCACGTCTCGGACAAGTCCGTCTGACAGCACTTCCGTGCCTGTAGAGCTTGTCTCGAACCGGCAGAGCCCCCCGGTAACACTGCCAGGTTAAAGATTTCTGGAAGTTATCCATAGGCCCCGACCGAAAAAACCTCCGGAGAAGACCAGTTAATTGATCCCTTCCGACGCTCAGTTTCCCCGAAAACGTCGTCGCTCTTGCCTTCCTTTAATCCCCTATAGAACTCCATTGTGGAACTTCCACCGACCGCATTGCCTGACTGGCAGAGGGCTGTGAGCGCTTGCCGACACTCCAGATGCCAAGCGCCCTTTCTCGGTCTACGCTTAATCTAGGACTGTAGCTCCATCAATGAGATGAGCTGCTGAAAATCCCGTCTGACAAACGGCGACCACATCTGTTCACCGTTAAGGAACCGTTGGAGATGGCGCAGCCTCAGCGCATATCTATGTATCATTAGCTACGGTACGCCCAGTCCTCCACTCAGCGGCTGTTGACAGCAGATGGACCGTATGAACGTCCCTTCCACAGAAAACGGAAGAGCAAGCGCCTCTGCTTGATCAGCCACGAAGCATGGCAAGGGACGACGGAAGTAATGTACGTATTCGCCACCTCCGCCCGACCCTTCAGGGATGGCTTCATCTCTGTCCATTTCTCGGTGAGACCGGCCATCCTGCTCGTCACCCCCTCCCCCCAGTTCTTGTCTACCTTGATGTCTGGACCAAACCAGACACCCGAACAATTTAACCGGTCCTTCTGCCCAGCGCCCCACAACGCTGTCGGTTGGCATGGATCTGCCTCGCCAGGTGACGAGCTGCAGGCCCACCGACTTGCCTCAATTAATCTTTTGCACTGTCACAGCTTCGTACTCCCTTAATGTAGTACCGCGTGATGTGGAGGTTGTCGTGGATAGATCTATTTCGGATAACGCATGTCTGTGCATCCCCGACCAGCTTATCGACGACAAGCGCCAACCTCTGGGCTAACACCATGACCAAAATCTTATAATCTACGTTCATCAGAGTTATGGGCCTAAAAATTGTCTATTTCCTCTCCTTTGTTCGGGTCCTTCCTCAACAGCACCACCACACAACGGCTCACAGCACTGGGTATTCTCCCGTTCTGCTGCCAGTTATGGTAGGCATCCACCAAGAGATCACCGAACAAGTCTGGCATATAGAGATAAAGCTCGAAAGGCAGACCATCCAACCCGGAGACTTCTCCCTTGTGCAGCTTGCCATCGCGCCTCGTATGCCTTCAGCTGTTATCGGCATTTCGCAGAACACCGCGTCCTTGGCCGGGAGGCGCGCCATACTGTCAAGTTAGGAGGAAAAATCTACCCTGTCCCCGACACACCACGCGCTCCAGACAATTCGGCAAAGTGCCTCTGAAATTCCGTACACATCTGACATGCGCCCGTCCTTGTCCGTCAAAGACCGAATGGTGGTTTTGTTACTCCATCGCACCTCTGCCACCCGTCCCATCGAAGGGCTTTCGTCCCCTCATGTCTTAGCGCACGCGCCCTAGCTCTGACAACACAACCTTCGTGCTTGGCATTGAATAATTGATCGAGGGCCAATCTTGCCACCAGTACGTCAGTCGCTATTCCTCTCTTAAGCGCCTCTTCTAGCTTCCTAATTAGGTATCCCTCTATCCTAGATTCCTCTAAAGCTATTTCCTTACTAAACTCCACCGCTTCTACTCTAATAGACCCTTTTCAGAGCTATCCACCATCGGTTGTTGACGATTGCACCCGAGAAACTCTGATGGACTAACTTGCTAACCCGGTTTCTGAATGCTTGATGCGTCGGGAAAGACGCGTTCAACTTCCAGTACCCGGGGCACTACCTATGGATCCTACCTAGGTGGACCGTGCAGATCACAAATTTGTGGTCTGTATAGCCGACGATTTTGAAATGTGAACAACTTATGCTACTTTTATCTACCGGCCTACAAAATAGTCTATCTAGATACGATCTGGAAGACCCGGTGCTGTTTGCCCATGTCCACATTGGAGCATTCGGGAAATCCAGTCGGTAACTGTCATCCAGTTGGAAGCGGCTGAGCAGGTCTGTGAGGCTTTTACACCCCCTCTTCTATCGACTAATCCCACCCTATCAAGGCGTGCGTCTATGATAGCGTTCTAATCCCCACTAGAACTAAAGAGCGAGAAGTTCCAAGGAAAACCTCCACACGTCTGAAGAAATCTGGCTGCTCCAACCCTGTTGGGGCGTACACAGCAACTAGTCTAAAAGCACCACCTTCACTATTGCTGACATCCAGGACTATCAACTTACCTTTCGGGTCCAGGAAGGCCGTCCGTACCTTGAGGTCCAGGCCTTTCCTAAACAGCACTGCTACTCGCTTCCCATTCCAGGCCGACTGAGAGATGTGCAGATCTCAAAATCATCTAAAATGAGGGCTAGATCGCGTGTGTCGGAAATACCGGTTTCACTGAGGGCCGTCACATCCATAGCTAGTGACCTGAACTCGTTGAGCAAGCGACCCTGCTTCCCGGGTGACCCCGGGCCACGAACATTTATACAGGCTACTCTAACCATCGCCATGCCGGCTGGAACGAGTTGCGAGAAAGAAAAGGAGCGAGGTTATTTACCCTGCTGGTGCTGGTGGCGGCCGGATGTCCCGGCCTCCAGATATGGTTGGGGTTTCTCCTTTAAAAGTCTTTTGATGGTGGTTGCATTAGTCGTTCCCACATCGTGGGGGAAGTCCTTCCTGATGTTTTTATAAGTTGCTAGTGGCATACGCACTAACAACAGCTCTTCCGGCATACGCACTAACAACAGCTCTTTCGGCACTTTGATAGCCTTAGAGTCGTGAATTTCTCCCCATCTCTCAATTTCTTTATTTCGAGCTATGAGGGCCATCAATTCTTTGTTGGCTCTTCTCACTTGCACAAAATTGGGAGTCTGTGTTGTTATCTTTTTGAAAGCTTTCTTTTGGGGGTGGCGTGGGGTTGTGATGGTGTTGGTTGTGCTGGTGGTTGTAGCTTTTGTTGTGTTGATGGTTGTGGAGCTGGTGTTATTATCTGTGCGACTATTTGTTTTGCGAGGGTTTTCTGTGTTGTCCGATGTGTGTTGGTGTGAGGCCGGTAGTATTCCTCATGTGCCTTCATTTTAATTTTTTTGGCTTTTGTGGTTCCTCCTCATCTTCGCTTTGTAGGAGTCAGAGTCTGTGTAATCCGCCCCCATAAGAGTGGACGGGTGTTTGTCTTTATGTGGGTGTCTATGTGTGAGTGTGTGTTTGAGACAGAGGGAGATGGAGAGCTAGTTTGAGAGGCGTTCTGGATGTGTTTTTCCACTGGTTTTCTTGTTGCTGTTGGCAGTAATGGTGCTACAAGAGATGCTGGGGCTGTTGTTGTTCAGCTACTTCCGTTGATGTCGTATCTGGCGATCTTACTGTTTTCGCAGCTACTGGTGTAATTGTTGGTGTTGCTGTTGTGGGTCTAGGTGATGATAATTTTGTTGTCTCTGTTGTTGTTGTTGAAGATGAGACTGTAAGCGTAGCATATTGTCTTTGTTGTGCTGTTGTTAAGGGTGTGGTGTAGGTAGTGGTAGTGGCCTCGTGCCTCCTATCGTTTGGGGGAAGAAAGATCTAAGGTGGTTTGTAGCCCCACAAGGTTCGCATTTACGCTTTCGGCCCTCTACGACAACCCGTAGTTCCACCCCGTTGGGCAGCTCTGTAAGGTCCGGGATTTTTTCTATGTTTTCTGGCTTCACATGAAGCAGGATTTCAATGTTTATCCCGGACTAGTTTTGTCTGCTGCTTCGCCTGACCTATAGGAATGTCTCCGGTTTTCGAAAACCACGTACGTCACAGTCCATCAGATGTTCACGCCAGACGGAACACCCGATATCCTTAGCCTGGCAGTTCTTCTTGAAAGATACATTGGATAAAGGACAAACTCCTTACTCTAACGAAGTGACACTGAATGTTTTCGCGCGAGGTCCTTACTCATGAAGAGGACCTTGATGGTGGCAAAACGTCTTCATCTTTGTATGTGTGCTACATCCTCCATGATGTCCTTCAAGGCCTTCTCCACTTGAGTGGTGGTGGCCGGTTTGCCTCACCTTCTCTTTCGTGAGACACATCTATAATACACTGATTTCTTCTTCGTTCTTCCATTATTTCTGGAGGCACAAGTACCGCTGCCTTACTTCCTTCAAATTTAATAATTTTCTGGGTTTGAGCCAGTCCATTAATTTTTCCATCCAGGGCTAGCGAAAATATATCTTTTTTTTTTTACGCTAGCCACGTCAAAAAAGCTTTTATTATTGTTGTTGTTGTAGTTGGTGGTGGTGTCGTTCGTTGATTTTTTTCTTCTAGTGTCGTTGAGGGGAGTAGTCGATTACATCGACCCCAGGTTCGTAACTGGTACTCACTTTATCGACCCCGGAAGGATGAAAGGCAAAGTCGACCCCGGCGGCATTTGAAAATAATAATAATAATAATGGTTTCAAATTTTGGCATAAGATCAGCAATTTCGGGGGGTGGGGGTAAATCGATTACCTTGACACCCCGCAGTGGCAATATTGTGGCTCTGGAAACTGCAGTAAAGAAGATGTATTGGAGACTGTAGCAACAGCAACATGGATGATGATGAGGAGGAGGAGGAGGAGGAGGAGTGTGATGGTGATGGTGGTGTTGGAGATTGTAATGACAACAGTATAAATAATGAAGATTATAATTATGGAGGCTGTAGCAACCAAAAACAGTATGAATGATGAAGATAGTAATAATGATGCTGATGAAGATTTGCTTTACTTTTTCTTTTCTTTTTCTCCATCTTTATTTTCCCATATTTCTCTGTTCTGTCTGCTTACATTATCCTGTTGTTCAGTTCAGAGATCTTAATCTCTCAATCACAACATCTTCTTTCATTTCTTCCTATGACATCCACCAATAATCCATGGTAATTCCCATGTCATCTACACAATTACAAATATTTGTCCATCTGATGATTATGGCGCTGTTATTGTTGTTGTTGTTGTTTTTGTTTTGCTTGTTTAGTTACTACTGCCACTGTTTCCATGTTGTTATTGATATTTCACATCTCATATCATCTTCTTCGCCCACTTATTCCCGGGAGGGTCGTGGGAGCAGAATCCTCAACCATGCCTGCCATTGGGTCCTGTCAGAAGCAACCGTCTCCAATTGATCTGCCTGGATCCCTAAGCAATACCAGTCAAGCTCATGGATGTTATCCAACCATCTTGTTCGCACTTTACCCCTGGGGTCTCCTGCTAGTTGGTTTTTACCCATAAAACCTGTCCAGTGATTCTTTCCTTAAATGTTTGGAATTTAAGTCTTAAGAGAAAAATTGGATATAAGAGGCATCAGATGTAGTGTGCGAGAGAGAAGACTGCGCTGGTATGGCCATGTGATGCGTATGGAGGTGGACAGCTGCATCAAAAAATGCCGATCTCTAATTGTGGAAGGAACATATGGAAGCTGTAGATCCAGGAAGACATGGGACAAGGTGGTGAAATGTGATCTTCAGATGTTGAGTCTCACAGAGGTGGTGGCAAGTGACGAAGACTTCCAGCAATTTACTGTGCTTGAGTAAATGAGATCGTGGTCGTGACCAGTGCCAGTGTCATGTGAAAGGCTGGTGACATGTAAAAGGCACCTGTGCTGATGACATGTAAAAGGAACCCATGCCAGTGATACATAAAAAGCACTCGTGCCAGTGACACGTAATAGGCACCCATGCCAGTGACATATAAAAGACACACAGTACACTCTGTAGAGTGGTTGGCGTTAGGAAGGGAATCCAGCTGTAGAAACCAAACCAAAACAGACTGGAGTCTGGTGCAGCTCTCCAGCTTACCAGCTCCAGTCAAACCGTCTAACCTATGTGAGCATGGAAAAGCAGACGTTAAATGATGATGATGATTGTTTCTAATTTAGGCACATGGCTAATAATTTTTTTGTGGCGGTGGGGACAGTGGAGTTGGTTGTATTTGTCTCAGTACTTAACTAGTACTTTATTTCATCGACCTTGGGTAGATGAATGGCAAAGTCAAACATATGGGGATTTGAACTCAGAACAAATAGCCTGAACAAATATCACAAGGTATTTTATCTGCTGCTTTAATGATTCTGTCAATTCACTATAGTAATAATAATTCTTTCTACTATAGGTATGAGGCCTAAAGTTTTGGAGGAGGGTGGGGGTAGTTGATTGCATTGACCTCAGTGCTCATTTGGTACTTATTTTATTGACCCCAAAAATATGAAAGGCAAATTCACTGGAATTCGAACTCACAACTTAAAAGCCAGAAGAAATGCCACTAAACATTTTATCTGGCATGCAAATGATTCTGCCAGCTCACTGCCTTGTCAGCATTATAAAATCAAAACTGCTGACAAGTGGTATAATCACCACCCTGAGGCTGTAACTGAGGGAGAAAATGTAACGATTCTTTGGGACTTTACAGTACATTCAGACAGAACCATCAAAGCTAATAAACCGGATATTGTTGTGAAAACCAAAACAATAAAGTTTGTTTATTGATCGACATGAGTATTCCTTGTGATCATAATATCTCGGCAAAAGAAGTTGACAAGCTCAGAAAATATAAAGATTTTCTCATTGAAATTGAAATAATGTGGTATCTTAAAACGGTTACTATACCAGTGATTGTAGGAGCACTAGGAATAATAAAAAAAAGAACTGAAAGTTATTTGAGAATGATAACTGGCTTACTATCCCTGCAAGATGTGCAAAAGATTGTTTTAACTGGTATGTCACATGTATTGCAAAAACTATTGTTGATGTGAGAACGATTACCACCCATGTATTTTATTTATTTATTTTTTCACATAACTTCATTTCATTTTGAAAATGAACAATCTGGTGTGTTTAGTTTAATGACCTATCAATGTATTCAGTGAGTTTCTTTGCCCTAGGAGTCAGGACGACACTCGGCAAGAAATGGAAACAAAATTGAAAGAAGAAGAAAAACTCATAATGATAATCCTTTCTGCTATAGGCAAAAGACCTGAAATTTTGAGGGAGGGGGATAGTTGATTATATCGACTCTAGTACTTGGCTGATACTTATTTCCTTGACCCCGAAAGGATGAAAGGCAAAGTTGACTTCAGTGGAATTTGAACTCAGAATGTAAAGCTGGAAGAAACTCACTAAGTATACTAACAATTCTGCCAGCTCACCACCTTCACCACAGTAGTAGTAGTAGTAGTAGTAGTAGTAGTAGTGGTTGTGGTGATGATGATGATGATGATGATTTCTTACATAGGTACAAGGTCAGAAATTTGGGGCTAGGGTGTAATTGAGTATGCATCTCCAGTAATTGACTGGTACTTTAATTTATCAATCCCCAGAAGGATGAAAGGAAAAGTTGACTGTAGCTGGTTTGAATTTAGAATGTAAAAAGCATGTAACTAAATACCACAAGGTATTTTGCTGGATGCTCAGCGAATTCTTCCAATCAGATACAAGGCCACACATTATTTTGGTCAGTAGGGAACAGGAGGGAGCAAATAATTATACCAATTCTAGAATTTGTTTGGTTATTTATTTTATTGACCTCACTGTAAAGATGGAAGGAAAAAGCAAGAATTGAACTGAAAATGTAAAGAGAAAACTAAATACCACAACACATTTTGTTCCTCTCATAATAATTCTTTCTACTATATGCACAAGGGAATAGTTGATTACATTGACCCCAGTGCTTGACTGGTATTTATTATATCGATCCCAAAAGGATGAAAGGCAAAGTTGACCTTGGCAGAATTTGAACTCAGAACGTAAAGCCAGAAGAAATGGTATGAAGCATTTTTCCAGCATGCTAACAATTCTGCCAACAACAGAAAACATTTTTAAAATATAGCAACACCATTAAGTGTTACAATCACAACTATGAATCAACAAGGGTCATATATATGGTCACTCAACCTGCTAGTTGTAGCAACCAAATCTCCTTCAAATTACACCTCACCTCCTTAAAAAAGACAGGATACATGGGATACTTTGATCCTAGACACACTATGTCTGAAAAAAAAAAATTGGATGATCATGGCCAGAATGTTTTTGGTGATATGTCTGCTCATTCAGAACTCAACTGGAGCCAAAATAAATCAACAATAACCACTACTACAGGAGCCAATGTGGAGCCAGAGGGTAACTTCTGCCTTGTTTCTCCTTGACCTTTGACTTTCTTAACAGAGTAACCAAATCACTTTCATTCAAGTCAGGAATGAATATTTAAGTTGTTAAATCTTGGGACCACATGCTCTTGTACAATAAAGATTAAATAGCTGCAAAAGTGGAAGATAATAATAAAATATTATGTCTTTTTACTGCTTAATCAAGAGAGAAGGCGGTGGCCATTACCATTTACAGGGCTTACAAAACTGGCAGGAAGGAAAGAGGAACATATCCTCAAACCAGAGACCTAGTTTGAATGCTTGCAATGGAGACACCCAAAGACTAGGTGGTGGTATTAAACTGTGATGGAGATTAAGTTAATCCCCAAAGTAAACCACAGCAGGATTTCAACGCAAAGAACAAATACTGCAAGCTATCTCATCTAATGCTCTAATGATTCCACCAGGTTGTTGCCCTTCTCAAGTACTTTATTTATTTATTGATCCCAGAAGGTTGAAAAATAAAGTTGACCTCAGCAGGATTCAAACTCAGAATACAAGGAGCCAGAAATATATGCCGGAAAACATTTTGTCTGATGCTCTAACAACACTGAGTCATTGATCAGCCTTCTTTGAGCAATAGATCTATACACAAAGTTGACTAAGATCATTCAAAAACAACATCAGGATGAGTATTATATAATGTAATGAGCTTATTGTATACAGTACTCAAGTGCACAGCATTAGATCCTAGTACTTGGTCTTGTCTTCCTACAATATCCAGTGTTAACCAGTTCACCAGGACTTGTACTAAGAGGCTACAAGCTCTAACTGTACCAGACCTTACTTTAGGTTGAAATACATATGGCAGAGAGGTACAGCTAACAGCAGTAGAAGATGAGACAAAGATGATATTATAACTTATGTGCAGTTTCAATAGTGTGCAGTTTAGGCTGAAAGCTTCTGGCTGGGCAAAGCTCCAGCAGGAAAGAAGAGGTACTACAACAACAACATCATCATCATCATCATCATCACCACCACCACCACCACTGCCACCACTATCTTCATCATCATCATCATCATCATCATCATCATCATCATCATCATCATCATCATCGTCATCATCATCATCAACAACAACAACGGCGTTGTTATAGATTCATTTCAGGTCCAAGCGCATGAGTGAGACTATTTCAGATTGAAAGCAACCAGTCCCTTTGGTGAGTCTACTCACATCTCTTTCCCTATACTATACAATATATCTCACTCTCAGTCTATTTCTGTTTTGCTATATTATTCAGTATTATGTCGTTAATTTGCTGGTAGTCGGTGTTTATGGTGGCTGTGTACGGTGCTAATGCTGTTGCTGCTGTTGCTGTGGTCGCTGTATGGTGCTAAAGTTGTTACTGTTGTTGTTGTTGTTTTTTGTGGTAGTGGTGGTGATGCTGATGTTCTTGTTTTTATAGCTGTCGTGGTATTTGCTGTTGATGTTGCCGTTTGTTTAAAGCATGTCGCTTTATGTAGTCGGCGGCCTCTTCTGAAGAGCCGGAATATTCCACCTGCTGGAGTAACATGAAAGAAACTCGGCCCAGAGAAAATCAAAATGAAAAGCATCAGCGTGAGGAGAGAACTGGATTTACGTGGAAATTTCAGATAGACGATAAGATACAATGAGAGGGAAAGAGGCAGGGAAAATAGGTATAGAGAGAGAGAGAGAGAGAGAGAGAGAGAGAGAGAGAGAGAAAGAAGAAGAGGTGAAGAGGGAATAAGTGAGATAGACAAACAAAGTAACAAGAACAGAAATACACGCACACATACGTGCAGACACAAACACATAAAGAGAAGCTGGCGGAGAGTAGAAGTGGTTATAAAAAATACCTGAAAACAGCGTTTTATAGTTGAAAAGTCACATTGTCAGTATGATTAAACAAACACTGTCAAAGTTTCTATCTATTAATGTAACATTTGCAACCTTTTCCAACTCCACTCCTCTGCTTTTGGTATCCCTATTGAGGGCAACGAGGAGAAGAAGAAAGAGGAGAGGGAAGAGGGGTAGGAATCGATTGGAGGAGGTGTAGAAGAAGAAAGGCGGAGGACGTGAAAGGAAAAGCGGAGGAAAGAACGGGCGGAAGAAGGAACGGGCGGTTGAAGAGAAAGGAAAATCGTCGTCATCGGAATCGGAGGAGGGAGTGGAGAAAAGGAAAGACAGATGTGGAGGGCGATGGTTTATCTGAAATATTTCTTTTTATCGTTTGTTTTGTTTTTGTTTTGTTTTTTAAGTGGGTTACTTATTATTTTTTTCTCCTCATTCAAGTATTTTATTTATTTATTTATTTACTTTTTTGTATATTTCACAAACCTGCCTCTGCCATTCTTCAATGTTTGTTCCCTTGTTACATGTCATTTAGTAATGGATGTAGGAGCATAACAACAACAACAACAAAAACACACACAAACAACAACATTACAACAACAACTACAATAATAATAATAATAATAATAATAATAATAATAACAATAATAATAATAATAATAATAATAATATTATTATTCTAGGTGTGTAGCTAAATTTGATGTCATTTAAAAGAAGTAACGTATATATATATATATTTGTGTGTGTGTGTGTGTGTGTGTGTGTGTGTGTGTATGTGTGTGCGAGTGTGTGTATCAGTTTGTGTGTGTCAGTATGTGTGTCATGTGTGTGTGTGTGAGTCTGTGTTTGCATGTGTGTGTGTTTGTGTCAGCGTGTGTGTGTGTGTGTGCGTGTATGTGTGTACGTGTGTGTGAGTGAGTGTGTCTGTGTATGCGTGTGTTTGTGTGTGTGTTTATTCTGAAATACAATACAGCAGTTTGGTATACAACATGGGATTGTCTTGTAATGTTAACAAACCAAAATCTTACAGTCAAATTGCTTCGACAAACTACAGCAAGATGAAAGTGGTGGAGGAAATCGGGGAATGCAACCTCTTGAGATGGAATTATAGCATCTGTAGATCTTCCCATCTGTAAAGACACACAGACATGCTTGATATGTAAGGAGTTAGCACAGCATAAAATTACACAAATGTGAAAGAAACGCTTTTGGAAATTTTTTATCCAGTCATTGGAATCACATTAAATTCAGAAGAAAAAAAAATCCCCAAATACAGCAAAGCAAATAACAAAATAGAACAAACCCTTCAATAAAAAAACAAAAACAACACCACCACCAACGCCACCACCAACACCACCACCAACACCACCACCAACAACAACAACAAATAAATAAATGCTTGTAGAATATGTAACAACATTATCATATTATATATGAAATATTCGGTAAAAAATATCCGACACAGCTACGAAACTCTTTTGTAAAGGCTGACAATAAGTATTTTCCTGGTTTGTGTTTCATAAAAAATAATCATTCAAATCCAGTAATATTTATTTTGTTTCTCTTGTGGATACGTTAGTATAATATTGGAATTGCATTCAAGGGTATAATACTTAATGTGAGATCTATTATTCTAATCCTGTCTCTTTTTCTCTGGTGACGATAACAGTGTCATTCTCATTTGACGAAATTCTACCATTCAGAGATTTTAAGATATTGCAAGCAACATTTCTTGACTCGGATAAAATATCATTGAAATTTTGAATGGGAAAATCCTGCAATTAGGTCGGTATTCTGGTTTCCTACCATTTATAAACCAGACACACCGTCGGATACAAAGAAGGAGTATGGATTCGATCCGAAATTAAGGTGCAAGTGATTGTGCAGTCTACAAATACGCCTACCCTTAACATGGTTCTCAGGGAGATTCATCCTTCGACAGAATGTGACAAGGTTCACCCTTTGAATTGCAGGTATAACTCATTTCAGCCAACTGGTTGGACTGTAGAAACGTGAAATTAAGAGTATTGCTCAAGGACAAAACAAGCTGACAGTAATCGAATCCACTACCTTACGATCATGGACCGAATACCTTAACCGCAAACCATGTGCTTTCACCTACCACTTACAAACATGTACACACGAATATACATATGTGTATACGTACACACACACGCATACACACACACACACATACACACACATATATATATATATATATATATATATAATATAATATACATGAATAAGAGAAAATGACTTCACCGATATTCTTTATATCATATCACTACAATTGTTCGACGCACCGTTACACTCCTATTACATGAATCATATGATATAATTTACGTATCGTCTAATCACTATCATCTATCGAATGCGTAAAATGCATTTCATCTGTTGATTATTTTCAATAAGTCTGTTGTAAGATCATACTGCCGTTTCAGTTTGTACAGAAATGAATGCCAAAAGCAGTGTCCTATCTTCAGTTTTCACTGCAAATTGCTAACAAAAATGAAAATATTCGGGATACCCCACAGTCATAGAGGACCGATAACGGCTGTGCAATTTGTTGCTGAAGAAGCTGCAGAGATGGTTTGCTTGTAGCAATCAAATATTTGTGCTGCACATTAGTTCACACCATCAAATGGGCATTGTTTGCACCGGTGCACTCTGTGCTGCACGTTAAATGTCGTAGTGATTGCAGAGAAACAGGTGATACAGTGTTAGGTCAAGAACACAAGGAACCTCCTGGCCGGGATTCGAAACAACCTCCGTTAGTGTAGCACCTTAGTCACTAGCGAACGTGCCTTTACACGCACAAACACAAACATGAACACACATTTACACATATAAAGAGATCCATGCTTAAAGAGAAGGAGGACAAATTGCAAAGGACGAAAGTAGATAGAATAAGAATAAATATTTAATAAGTAGAACGAAATGATCGATGGATATATAAGTAGCTATGAATGCTGAGAAACGTAGTTGGATACCATTTGGATGATCAATATTATATGCAGGTTAAGTAATTACATAGGTTGTTTAAGACTTAGGAATCTGGATTGAGAGGTTGTAAATACGATGGCAAAATAGCATTCACATATAGGATTCGATAGTTATGAAGAATAGGCAAACATATATAATTAATAAGAATTATTAACTTGCATTGAATATTAGATAGTAATATTCCTTTTCAAAATAAATGTGATATTTTAGATAAATACTCGAGGAGATTAATTCGAATTTCATATCCTTTATAAAAATTGTATACGTTTAATAAATAGATTTAATGAATGCATGAAAATAATTTCACAATAATATTTAGGTGTTAGATTGGGGAAAAAAGGAATTAGTGAAAGATAACGTTTTATCACTTTCGCTAAATTAAACAATAAGGAGAGATGATAATTTAATATATTGTTTATCTTTTAATGTCATGCACCTTAAACACGCACACACAATACACACATACGTGCACACACATCTTTATATATGTGTATATATGT
>JAOPUL010001470.1:21254-32505 GCA_027564515.1 Octopus rubescens | reverse complement strand
ATTCAACTAAAAATTCAAGGCAGTGCCCCAGCATGGCCGCAGTCTGATGACTGAAACAAGTAAAAGATAAAAGATATATAAATTACCCACATACATACACACCCACATATGCATTTGTACAAAACACACACACATAAAAATAATCCACAGTCATACAAAAACAACACATAAAAATACCTCTACACTCAAATATACACATGTATTCATAGAAAAAACAACCACACATACATTCATATAAAAATAAATTCACACACATAAAAGGTATCATAAACACATATATACAAAAAAAAAAACAGAGAAAGCTACAAAAAACACAGATGTTTCAGAGAGACTGTTTAAAAAAGTCTAATTAGTTTTAAAGGAAAACTATCCTAATTAGCCAAGAAATTTCAGCAGTGGCAACATCTACTTATCATAATGACCAAATATGGAAGAAAAAGCAAATAAAAGCCACACAGAAGCAAACTTTTAATTTGCTTATTCAGTTGTTTACTTGCATTTTTTTTTAAGTTAATGGAGTTTCATTTTTTAAAAAATGCTAATTGTATTTTGCCAATTAAAAAAGACATCAATTTTAGAAAGTAGTTAATGACAAGCATTGATTGTTGTTCTGGTCATTATTCTAATTATAAGAATAAAAATATCATTAGTAGATAGAGATAAAATGTAAATTCTAAATATCAATTCTGTAAACAAACTGTGACATAATCATCCCCAAATCACTGAACACAAGAAAACTAGTGATGTTGGTCTGTGTTGGTAAATAAAAGAGATTTGAAGAACCTTGCCCAAATCATTAGAACTCACTTCTTTCTACTCACAACACAAAGACTATGAGATGGCACACCACTGTCTTCGTCATCATCATCACACCTGCTTTTCCAATGCCTCCATGGATTGGATAGATCTCAAATATGAGAAATCACCACTCATGTCAATCCTAAGCTTTCTCATTTATGACACCCAACATGTTATAATCAAAGTATACACAAATGGGAAAGGTTGATCACAAGAAAGTGAACCTTACAAAGGAATTAATTAGTGAAGCACACTAAGCAGTGATAATTAAAATATAGGTGTGTACAATTATATTTAACACATCTGTATACACTCAAACATGGAAAGACCTTCACTGTGGAAACTGTCTCAGGAGAGAAATTCTCCTTATAGACAATGTGTGAAAAACATACCACTAGGCTGTGAATGACATCATCATACCATATGATATGTATTTCCCCATCATTATGTTTCATCAGCTATGGATACTGAATCTGTCGTGCATAGAACTGCCAACCTTATATTTAAACAGAAAATTAAAAATTTGCTGATGTGTGCAAAGCTGTCAAGCTGGAATTAATTAATTAGAAGCACACTAAGCAGCAATGATTAAAATATATGTATGTACAATTATATTTAATACATTCGTATACACTCAAATATGGATTAGAGGTATTCTTATGTCAAAGTATGAACAAAAAAATGAACTATTTTGAAGCACAAACTGTTAAGTGATTTACAGTAGTGCTTTGTTCAATGGCTGAATGGCCAAAAGGTGTGCTTCATAGTCATGAAGTTACAGTTTCTATTTCACTGTGTGACATTTTGGTGTCTCTATAGCCTCAAGTCAATCTTGTGACTGAATTTGACAAAGTTCATCAGATGAAATGTATGGATTGTATCTGTAATTCAAATGTCTAGCCTAATCACATTGTTCCACATTGATTTCACTTGAGAATTATATTAAGGGTACACATGTCTGTAGATTAGCCAGCAAATCTGGTAGTTTAATTCATTAAACAACTGAACACTCATGGTCAGAAATTTTGACCAAGATACATTTTATTTTTACACTGAGTAATAGAAAGCTTAATTGTTATTGTTTTTTAAAAATACTGTTCACAATTTGTTTCTATAAACATTATTAGATGGACTAATTTTTAACTTTATCCTTTAACCTTTGCTAGTTTCAGCTCGAGAGCTGTGGCCATGCTGGGGGACCGCCTATAGCTTTGCTACACCTTCACTACTTGAAACCTCCTCTGATATGTGGCATTTGGTGAATGAGGGAGTTTGATGTTGCTGCCCTCATTTGAGTTTCTTGCTGCGAGATAGGTTCATCCGGAACTCTTGACAATAGGAGATCTAATTTTGTTTTGAAGACAACTACATCCACCCCATGTAGGTCTTTTAGGCTTTTGTAGAGGATATTGAAGAGCTGTGGGCCCTTGAAACCCAAGCTGTTGCAGTAACTGGTCCTATATCCTGATGGTAATGTTGGGATTTAGGGCACTATGCAGTGGCACCCCATTTTGATGTTTGTGTAACTTTCAATGCCAAAGTTTGGTACAAGTCATTCCAGGATTTTCCAGATGTATATCACTGAATACATATCTTTTCTGCTTACGTTCAAGGTAGTAGAGTTTTAACTTTTTCAGTCTCTCCCAGTAGCTGACATGTTGCATTGAGACAATCTTCTTGGTGTAGCTGCTGGATTGCTTCAAGTTCCATTATTAATTTTACACTGTGTGATGACCATAGTTGGGAGCAGTAATCTAAACGGCTGAAGACAAATGTTCTCCAGAGGACCATCATGGTTTCCTGTACTCTTGTTCTGAAAGTTCTAAGGATCCAGCTGTCTGCATTTTATTGCCAACTTAGTAATTAATATGCACCAAGAAAGATGCATCATTCAGGTCGTGCACTGCTTTTGATTCATGGATTGCAATCCCACCTGGGCCAGTGTATCCTGTCTGCATTTCATTCAGCTGATAGCACAGGGCTTGGGATTTTCTAGCATTTAACTACATGTTATTTTCCTTAGCCCACCTGTATATTGCTTCCAACTCCTGCTGCAGGTGCGCAACATCTCCAGGTTTCTGTATCCTCTGAGAGACATTTGTATCATCTGAATATCTAGCAACAATGGCTATCTGAACAGCTGAGGACATGTCTGAGAGGGCCACTATGAATAGCAGTGAGACACCACTCATTATTTACGTTTCCTTGAAGGTAGCCCAATAGGCTACTTCTACCTGCTTTCTATATTTTAGAAAGTCATGTAGCCACACTCCAAGTATTCTGACTATACCAAGATTACGCAACTTATGACATATCATACCATTGTCAGCTTTATCAAAGGCTTTTGTAAAGTCAAGATATATCACACCCACGTGTGAGTTGTTGAGCAGCTGCTTTAATACCCAGTCATAGTGATGTAAGAGCTGTGTCATGCACCTCCAACAACCTCATATACACACTCCAATTTTCCTTTTGCAATTTAATTTACATTATGCAAATCAGCCACCTACTGTCCAATAGGTTTGTGGAGCATCTCAAGGATATTTGACTTGGCAACAGGTCACCTATCTCTTGACATTTCCACTCCACTGACCACTCCAACCAACACCTCTGTTTTCAGCTTGTCCCTAACATTGGATCTCCATCCCCACATACTCTCCCCAACCTGCTCCAGAATTACACATATCTAACAATTGCGCCCCTCCTCTTCTCCCACCCCAATTTACCCCTCACCATCCCCACACACCTCCTTTCAGCTCTCCCTCTAGTATACATGCACACCTTTCAATTACACAGGCAAACACATATACACATCTATTCTTCTACCAGTTTGTTTCTTTCACACACACACATGTACATGCAAAGGTATACAGACATACACATACCCACACACACATGCCCCACTGGCATTACGCCAGTGCTGCACTTCACAGTCACATACTCTAACTCACAAACATACATTCTCCTACACTTCAGCACTCTATGTTTTGGTTGATAGCTTTCTGTCACTTCTACTTGTCACCTCTGCTTGACATATCCTCACTCTTTAGCTTGCCAATAACCACCCACAACACAACTTTTTTTGTTACTTCTCTCCTTTTACTGTCCAATTTTCTCTCAAAAATGGCAAGTTTAGTTCCCTCCTCCATTTCCTTTCTCTTTCTCCTACACAATGTGCATTACATTAGGCTATTGACTTCTTGATTAGATTATTTCTTCTCCTTTGTTGATTTTTACTAGTTTCTTCATCACAGTTATTTCTTCTCCTCCGTAGAGTTTACCAGTTTCTTATACTCAGGATAATCTACTAAATTCTCAAGACCTTTTACTATTGTTGTGTAATTCAATTTTAGCTTAAACTCTCCCTCTTTGTTAAAAAACATGTTTCCAACCCTATGAACTTTTGTTATACACTTTCACACACATTAACACCTTCCGAATTGCTCTTGCCATTCCCTGTGGTTCATCAATACCTTCATTTCCTCCCTCACACATACATGCTTTCACACCAACCACCTAATAATTACATACACACAAACACCCATAGTAACCAATGCCACTATACTTCCACACTTGCACACCTCTATACATATATATGCAACACACTAACTTCCCCCTCATGCCCACTTCCTCATAGATACACTCTTTGACTTGCATCTACACACCTGCCTTCTCCCCTACCACATAGAACAAGCTTCCCACTTGTTTTCTAACCATATGCCCATTCTTTTTCCCTCACTAACTACATATCGCTCTCACTACCCCATTGCTTCTCTCTTTCCTTCTTCTGATGAAGGGTAAAAGGTTATAACACTCTCTTTCCATTAAAGTGTTAAGCTCCAATAGTTTGTTCTTCCTGTGTTTATTGTTTATTGTATTTACACTATATATTTAATGGTTATTCGGACATCCTTTGGATTTGATCTCAGAACTCCAACTTTGAACTCTACATTGGATTACTGCTAGCATAGTGGAGGCTCACGGTTAATATTCAAAGTATGAGAAAATTTGTGTTGTCAGAAACTTTAACAACCCAAAGGAAAAAGAACAGCAATTATATTTTACTATTCCCTAGGGTTGACCAATACATTGTGAGTAGAATTTGGTAAAAAGAAGCTGTGTAACAAGCCATTATATATAGATACAGGAATATGTGTGCATATGTGTGTCTGTGCGTACGCACGTGTGTGTGAATGTGTGTGTGTGTGTGTGTGTGTGTGTGTGTCAAGTCGTTTCCCCTTATATCTAAAATGTAACTAACTTAATAAATGAAGATCAACAAAAATATCAGACTGGAATAAGTCTGGGGTCAATATCAACAACTAAAACCCTCTATTTAGGACTACATTATCTTATGTATTTTTCCATTTTTAAGATGCTAAAGTGTGATTTAAAGCAACTTTGGTCGTTTCTTTTCAAGCAGGTTCACTGGCCTTGTAGTATAGATGTTCACGTGTTGGCTTACTGTGTTAGTGTTTACATTGTTTAGTCCCAGGTTGGAACTCATTGGGCAAAATACTATAATCAAAGGTGGTCTAACAAAGACAACCCTGTCTTTTATCCATTCCTTGTTCAGTTTATATGTAATTATATTATCCAATGTGTCCTTCATTTTTTATAAAACAGAGTATAAATAGAAGGAGATTTTACTGCAACTTTTTCTTGCAGGTTATGCACCCAATAGCAGCAACCTTGCCTCTTAATGAAAGTGGTGATTAAAGCAGCTCATCAATCATATAGTAATAGTCATTTTAAACAATAAATACATTTTTTTTAAAATGAAAACATCAACAATAACAAAATAACAACATCAAAAATATAAATATTAAAGGAACATCACAAAATATAGATTTAGTCTGAATTTTTCAAGTATCAATTTCATTGGACAAAAATAATGATTATGGTTAAAACTCATGATGATGATGATGATTACCATGATGACAAACAGATGGTAGTCAAAATGGCAGCAAATCAATCTAGCAATAGCTGTGATGATGACAGTGGAAACGATTACAATGATAATTATGATGGACAACAAAACTGATGTTAGAGATGATAACAATGTTGGCGATGTGAATGTTAGTCATTACAATAATAATGATGCTGGCAATAAGGATAATTGTAGTGCATGGTAATGATGGTTATGATAACAATGATGATGGTAATGGTTAATGATATTGATGTTGATTGTGATGATAATCATAGTGATGATGATGGTTAATGATACTGATAATGTTGGTGATAGTTTTAATAATGATTGCTATAAAGATTTGGGGAATGTTACTGATGATGGAGATAAAGTCAGAGTTTGTTAAGTCAATACTACTACTGGATGTTTCCATGCTTAAATCAATAGTCCAATATGTAAAAGATTTAATGAAATAGTTAGTATCCATTACAGCTCAACAAGAACTTCTAAAGCCATTGTCAATCCATAATTATATCAATATTTGTTTATCATTATAAGCCATTGTTGACAGATCTTCAATAAGCTTTCATACCATTTAGTCATTACATCAACAATAAGAAAGAAGGTATTTGATAAAGTTACCTTTAACTGTATAGGTGAAGGGTCCCCCATCAATAAAGGACTAACTGAAAGAGATATGCCAAGAGACCAAAGTCATCAATAAAGAATTTGCTAAAAAATATGCCAGGAGGCAGCAGTCACCAACAAACAATTTTAATTTTCATACCATTTTTATAAAAATATAATTTTCATGGTATGCCTGTGTGGTAAGAAGCTTGCTTCCCAACCACATGAATCCGGGTTCAGTCCCACTGCATGGCACCTTGGGCAAGTATCTTCTACTACAGTTCTACTATAGCCTCGGGCTGACCAAAGTTTTGTGAGTGGAATTGGTAGATATATATGTGTATATAATGTGCGTGTGTGTTTGTCCTTCACCACTGCTTGACAACCATTGTTGGTATGTTTATGTCCCCATAACTTAGCAGTGTGGCAAAAGACTGATAGAATAAGTGCTAGGCTTAAAAAAAGTCCTGGGGTCAATTTGTTCAACTAAAAAACTCTTCAAGACGATGCCCCAGCATGGCTGCAGTCAAATGATTGAAACAAGTAAAAGATAGAAGATAAAAGATGATTTTTTGGGGGGGATCCAGGAAGTTGTGCTCAAAATTCAAATAGCATATTTAAAGTATCAAATGTATTTGAGGTTAAACCCAGCTATGGACAAAGAGCTGAATTCTTAAAGAGAATGTATTTCTTAACATCTTAATTTTGCTTGGTCAATTTAGTTGCTCAGATTTTGCTATCTACAAGTTGTGGTTAGAGTTAGAATTTTCAATGCTGCTTATGGTCATGATGGTAGAGTAGTTAATGATGATGGCCATGATTATTAGAGCAAGATATAGTTGTTAGTTATGGTTCAGATCTCTTTGGAGAAGATCAATGATGCAGAGTTGAGTTGAAAATTTGATTGGCAATTTGTACAAATGCGGCAATAGCAACTATATTTGTCTGGTTGCTTGACATGCTAGTAATAGCAGCTAAATTTCCTTCAAATAACAAATCTATAGTCTTTAAAAAAGAAAAGAATATTAGATGATGTAGTCCTATATATCTCTAAAATGATGAAAAGGTCAAGCCTTAAGTGCATTTAATCAAAGAGCTGACACATCTGCATGGGACTAAACAATAACTGTATGACAGAGCCTATGAAGGAGCCTCTACATGGGCGTCCTACATGCTAGAAATTGCAGCCAAACCGCTATCTCAAAACCTACACCCACCTTAAAAAAAAACACATTAGATAATATATTCATAGATACATTATGTTGGAATAAAAAGATGGGAGAGCCACAGCTGGAATGTTTTTGATTATAGGTCTGTTGGATTATGGCTGATCCAGGGCTAACCAACATAATAATAATGTAGACATAATATTAGATCCAGGAGTAATCTACTAGGTTAAGTCTGCATCATTGTGGCAATTAATATCCAGGAATGATGAGCAAAACAAAACACAAAAAAAGATAAATATGTGAAATATTTGCTCTTTCACTTCATTTTTCTACATGTCCTACCTGAATTTTAATTTTACTTGGATATCCCGTGGACTCACTGTCTAAAAGCTTTAAAAAAAACTGAAATGTGGTTCTCATTATAAAGATGGTAAAGAGAGTGATAAGGGAAATTTGATTTCACAACTCCTTGAGTATGTTGTTGCTGTTGTTGTCAGCCAGTGCTGATTCAGTAAACCTATGATCAAAACATGTTCCAACGATGGCCATCTTGTTTTTATGGCTATCAACAACTACATTATGAAATGCAACTTGTACTATTTTATAATGGCTAGATGAGGAAGATTAGGCTGTTATATCTAGCAGGTCAAACAACCATTTTGTTGTTTACGTCCACAACCATTCGTCAGTGCTGATCCAATAAACTTATCAAAGATGTTCCAGCCATGATTAGCCTCTCCTTTTACTTAGACAGGTTGTGTATTTGAGACTATATTAGTTAACATGTCTTTTTTCCTTTTTTTAAGCCAGTATGGAGTGATTTAAAGAAATTTGGTTCCTTTAGTTGTTTAGCCACAGGTCAGTCCTGATTTAGCATACCTATAATCAAAGACCTTCTAGTCATGCTCATCCTATACTTTATTCATACAGTATATATAGCAATATATCATTTAATGTATTTTTTTTTAAAGATTTTAGGGGCTGATTTGAGGGAGATTTGACTTATTTCTAAAAAAAGCTGACTTGAACACAATAGACTCTTCCTCGAGAATTAAGTTTTGCCTGTAAGCACCATTTTGGAGAAGTTGAAACTCATGATACTGCAGAGTCAGAATAAATACCGCAAAGCATTTTCCCAATGCTCTAACAATTCAGCCAATCCATAACCCTAATAATAAGATTGAGGACAGTATAAAAGGATGAAATACAATACACAGATAGTGGAGTTTACATCAACCAAAAGGACATAAACAACAATAACAATATAACATAGGATACAACAAAAGATATAAAAATAAAAGTCCAACAAGAAAGATTCCCCAATGGCAGGGTAGTCCACCTAAGAGCAACCCCATACAGACAGGCTCAAATTTCTCTGCATTTCCAAGACACCAAAAGTATCATCTCCCGGTTTCTTTTCTCTTACTTAGAAAAGCATACTCAAGGTAAGCCCATTCAGACTCACTCGTCTTGCCACTTACATCTACCTTTTGATAAATAAGCACACTAGCATGCAATACCTCTCTCTCTCTCTCTCTCTCTCTCTCTCTTTACCTGCACTTTCCGCTTCAAGTGGTACTTGAAGTGGATGAGTGCTTGATCAAATAGGAAAATGTCTGGCTTCAAACCTTTCAGATAAATCTGCCATACAACCTTTTTCACCAGTCACAGAAAGATTTGCTTCTCTGCCAAAGGAAGGTGGATAAGGCAGTGGATTATTTACTCATAGGTCATAAGTTCTAATCTGCTTCAAGTGTTTCTGAATAAAACATTTTATTCTACATTGTGTCAGGTCATTTAGCTGTAGGAATAGGTACAAGATCATCTAGGGGATACTAGCTACAATAGATTAGCATTATTTCCTAGGAAACATTGGTCTCTTATCTATTGAACACCATGAAGCTAAAGATAAGTACTGGCCTTTAACCTTTTAACGTTCAGATTATTCGGTAAATGTAATGCTTATTTATTCACATTGCTTTGAATAAATTATTTCATAGCTTTGAGATTTTGATGATGTGATTGTTTATTTTTAGACTAATGAGGGAGAGTGCTGATATTTTTACCCTGTGTTGCATTCATAAAGTTTTATTCATTTGGACAACAAACAGAAGTGAGCAGATCATATCCTGCTACTGGTGAATTGACTTAGATCTAAGTTGGTATTGTAGGTGGTATAAATCAATGCTATAAGCATCAACTATGTGGAATTGACAAGTAATTTGTTGGCTTGAGGTGCTAAGTTTAATTCCTTCCTAGGCAAAAGCTATTTGCGATAGACATGCTTCTTATCTCTCAATTGTATAACACTATGGAAACTAGGGATAAGTGCCAGTTCCATAAATCCTTGTGATTTAAAAATGGAAAGAATCATAAATGTGGTTTTTCAGTTCAAATATTAGCAAGGTCAAATGTGTCTTTTATTCCTCAAGGGTCAATAAACTAAAAACCAGCCATGTACTAGTGCAGTTGATCATAGTTCTCCACTATACATTTTCAACCCCTTATATAAAAAAAAAAAAATTTTAAATAATAATAATCCTTTCTATAGTGGGCACAAAGGCCTGAAATTTTCGGGGATGGGAATAGTCGATTCAATCAACCGCAGTACTCAACTGGTACTTATTTTATCGACCCCGAAAGGATGAAAGGCAGAGTCGACCCCGGCGGAATTTGAACTCAGAACGTAGAGACGGACTAAATGCCACTAAGCATTTTGCCTGGCCTGCTAACGATTCTGCCAGCACTTAGCCGAGGTACCGATCAAAAGAGGTATCTTCCAGGGAGATTCTTGCTCCCCTTTGTTGTTTGTTATGACCTCGATCCCAATTTCTGTGGTTCTACGCAAAGCAAATGCGCGCTACGAGCTGAGGAAGAATGGACCTCGTCTCAACCACCTCCTCTTCATGGACGATTTAAAACTGTTTAAAACTGAACCTGAAATGCACGGCTGGTTGAGACTGGACAGCCGTGTAGCCAGGATATAGGAATGTAGTTCGGGATCTCAAAGTGTGCGTTGATCACCTTGAAACGAGGGAAACGTGCAGAATGTAGGGGCATAGAACTGCCAAACGGAGAGCGAATGGCAGACCCGGATGATGATAGGTACAACTACCTTGGGATCCTGGAGATGGAAAATAGCTTACACAGAGAAATGAAAGACAGGGTCACTATTATATATTTTAAGTGCCTCAAACTGTTCCTGAAGTCAAGAATCAATGCTAGGGACTTTGTGATTGCTATTAAAATATGGGTTGTACTGTAGTCCGCTATAGTGCACCAATTCTGAAATGGACGCAAGCGGAGATTGAAATACCCGATCGCACTACCCGAAAGGCGAAGCTCTACACCCTAAGGCGAACGTACACGGGCTGTACATGGAGAGGTGTAACGGTGGACGTGGCCTGATTAGCGTATGGGAGTGCATCGACAGTGAAAGAGGAAATATGGCAGTGTAGTTGGTAAACAGTGAGCAAGACCTGCTACAGTATGTTGCTAATTTAGAAGGAGCTGCCAACGATGGAGGAAGAGGAGTTGAGTGCGTTAATGGATTCCGTTCATGGATAGCCAGCGAGAGAGAAGAAACACTACTCTGCATAGAATTACATGGTCAGTTCCACCGTGAAACTAAACTCTTAAAAGACCAGGAAGCACCATGGAGGTGGCTCAGCAAAGGTGACCTAAAGAAGACCACTGAAAGTCTGATCATCGCTGCTCAGGACCAGGCATTGAATACCAACTCAGTGAA
>JAOPUL010001432.1:3953-16556 GCA_027564515.1 Octopus rubescens | reverse complement strand
GCCTTGTGACTGGATTTGGTAGATGAAAACTGAAAGAAGCTTGTCATATATATATATATATATATATATATGTATGTGTGTGCGTATGTGTGTGTGTTACTGTCACTTTTCCTTGACATTGCATGATAGTTGTAAATGATTGTCACAGTAATGTCCATTTCCAATCTTCCATGAAAATATGTCTGGTCATGGGGTGATATTATTTTACTTGGTAACAGGTAAGATTTGGCAACAGGAAGGGCATCTGACCATAGAAAATCTATCTGATCCATGCAAGCATGGAAAACTAAATGTTAAAACAATGATGATGCAAACAAATTTCTTAAACATGTAAAAGTAAGAAACATATATATATAATGGTATATGGGGGAGGGGGGGGAAGGAAGCTATGGAAGTGGCAAATAAAATAAACTGACCTTATATTCTTCAACAACTACAGCCAAAGCATCATGCCCAGCTTGTCGAATGGCTTCTAAATCAGATGCATGTTTCGCCTGCAATTGAAATAGCAACAATCAGTTTTAACCAGATAGTGGGATGTAATTTAAGGGCAATTTAGGTGCTATTTCTAGCAGGTTAAGAAACTATATTATCATTAATTAGGTTGCACAACAAGTGTTTTACAGCTGTTTTCCCTGCTAAAGCAGAGATACATTTTGTGGAGCCCTGCAAAACTCTTTTCAGTTTGTCCCTATCGTCTACCTCCTGTCTCATCAGGTTAAAGTATGATAGAAGGGACAGGAACAGGTGACTTGATGTAGAGGAGATACATGGCTACTTCAGTTGGAAAAGAGAGAAGATGCTGTTGAAGATATTCAGGGTATACCCTCAAGTAACAGGAAGATGAATATAAGAGAAATGGTACAGAGGATCGGACACACACCAAAGTAATTCCAGCACCAATTTCCTCTTACTGTACTGATGACTTCAACTTGGAGCTGGACTCAAATGTAAAATAATGATTCTTTCTTTCTTTTCTGTAAGAGTTCCACTTCCTGATGTTTAATGCCTCTTTCTTCCAGCCAGTTCATCAAACTAAACATCCTTCTCCTTCCTCTGCTTGTTTTTTCTTCAATCTTTCCAGTCATCGCTAAATTCTCCAGGGCCTCTTTCCTCATCACATGACCAAGAAATTTCAGTTGCTCGGCCCTTATCTCACAAAGCAGTTTCCTATTTACCGCAGCCCCGGTCATCACTTCTTCATTAGACACTTTGTTTGTCCATGTCTATCCTCAATATTCCCCTTAAGAACCACATTTTACAACTCTCTTAAAAATAGTGATACTTACTTGTAAAGACTCATATTTGGATTTCTGCTCAGAAAGCTGAACTTGCAAGCTGTCCACCCTTGAGGTAAGCTCTATATTTCTGCTGCGTAATTCATCTAATTGTTTCTGCAAAAAAGAAAGGGAAATGTTTATTTTATAGATGGCATATTTGGTTGTGTATGGTGTCTGTGGTAGCATATGTAATCTTATCTCTCATATGTATGTGTGTGTGTGTGAAGATGCGTGGCCTAGAGGTTAGGGGTGTCGCACTCGGGATCAAGAGATTGTGGTTTCGATTCTCAGACCAGCAGCATATTGTATTTTTGAGCAAAACACTTTATTTCATATTGCTCCAGTCCACTCAGCTGTAAATGGGTAACCCTGCGATGGACTAGCCTTCCGATCAAGGGCAATGTTGGCCTGCTTGCCTAGCCAGTGGGATGGCATCATTCGATAACTAATAGAATGCAAAGTGCATTGTGACCAGTGATGTGTAACAACACCTGATAGTCTGGTCAATACCATGATATACACACACACATATATTTTTATACTTGTTTTTTCATGCTATGGATTAGATGAATATATATTAGTGAAGTATACGGTCGGATGCTCTAGGCTGGATGCTCTTCCTGTCACCAACCAACACCTGTTTTCAAGCAAAGTAATATTTGCCTGTAGCCAGACATGTTTTCAAGGAAGATTGGAAATATATGATATTTGTTTACAACAATCATGCAATGTCACAACAAAGAGACACAAACATACACACTTGCTTTCACACACACACACACACACACGACTAGCTTCTTTCAATTTCCATCTACCAGATACGCTCACAAGGCTTTGGTTGGCCTGGGGCTATAAAAGACACTTGCGCAAGGTGCTACACAGTGACCTGAACCTAAAACCATGTGGTTAGGAATCAAGCTTCTTAACCACAATCACACTTACACCTATATATATTATCGTCATCATAACTTAACATCTGTTCCCCATGCTGGCAGAGTTTCTACAGCTGGATGCCTTTCCTAACGTCAACTACTTTAGAGATTGTACTGGGTGCTTTTTATGTGGGGCTGGTACAGGTGCTATTAACGTGGTGCTGCCACAGGTGCTTTTTATGCATCCATACTGGTACTTGTCTCTTCTCCATCCACTAAACTTTGTTTCTCAATATCTAAATGTCTTCTTCACTGACTTACAAATTCCTCCTGTCTCCACAGGGGTACATTAATTCTCTATAATGTCTGTGCTTTGCTGCTATCCTGCTATCTGAGGGAACCAAGTTGTAAAGTCTCCAACTTAAGATGCTCATGAAGACTATGGCAGCCTGGCAGATGTTGAGGCCATGGTTGGACATGAAATGATTTTGGTTCAAATCAAGAGAATGGTTGAAATACAATAGTGAAGCCAAGCAACCCTTTTGTTCATTACAGAAGAAAAACAAAATAAACACTTTATTGAGAATTACCAATAAGTAACTGTCTCTTTGTCCATCAGAATGATCACGCCTCCTCTCCTGCTTCGGAACAACGGGCAAACCACCAGTAGCACCACCAAGATCTTCAATGACAGATGGTGGTGGCTGCTGCTGCTGCTGTTGTTGTTGTTGTGATGGTGGTGGGTGTGTGCGTTGGTGGTGTGGATGATGGTGTGGCGGTAAAGATTGGTGATGCTGCTGCTGCTGCTGTTCCTGTTGCGGCAGAGGTGCGGGAGGGTGTGGTGGTTGAGGCAGAGGTTGCTGCATACGTTGGTCAGGAACGTAGTGTTGCGGTCCATTCAAAACCTCATCAAAGCTCGGACAGCGAGGGGATGCTGATGCATTTCCATGGCGCCAGCTGGTTGGCTGGTTGAGGTCTGGTACATCAGCCATGGAGAGACCTTCATGGCCATATGACGGACGCCTCCAGCTTGGGCCTGCCGGGCTGACAAGGTCTACCCCAGCAACACTATTGCTGAGATCGCAGCGTCTCGCCTGGTGATCGGCTACAGAGGGAGGAGCATTAAACATGCCATTCATCATATTTTGTTGCATTCCATGATTCAAATTCTGAAAAAAAAAAGAAAATGAGTAAAACTTGAAAATTAAACAATTAAAGATAACTAAAAAAAAAAATTTAAAAAAAATAAAAAATTAAATAAAAAAAATTGTTTTAATTTCAAAATAATAAAATAAAAGGGAAAAACAAGATCAACTCCAAGCCAGAAGCAAAATCAAAATTAAGGCTTCTTCTGTAATAGCTCCTACTAAAACAACGTTGATCTAACTCAGAGTTTTTATTCAGCCCAGCAAGCTTTCCCCAATATTAGTGAATGTATATAATTCACTTTTCCTTATATATTAGAGGGGACTAATTTCATCTAGGCATGTGACTTGTGAGTACATTTTATTTACAAGGCTCAAGAAAGCTGAAAGATATCTGACATTCTCATGGATCACTGCTAGGGAAATGTTTGTCTCACTCCAATATATATTGTCTTTTAACACAGTATGTCTATGAAGAGATTTTCTCTCAGACAAAAACCACAGCATCTTGCCGATCAACAGTGTATATACTCTAAGTATGATACCCAGATGGCTATTTTGATTTAATACTGTTTCAATTGCATAAACCCAGTTGTAAATAGTTGTTTAAAAGGTGAGAAAATAAATAGTAAAAGGAAACTTCAGGAAGGCTGTCTTCTGGATCAATAATTTTCTGTTTTACAAGATAAAGGAAGGAAAACGGAAATTCTAATGAAAAATGTGAGAAAATGAAAGAAAAAAAATGGAAAAATATACAGGTTTGGCTGTGATAAGAAATTTGCTTCTCAACCACATCCCGTGCTGGTGACACGTTAACAACACTCGTGCCGGTGACACGTTAGCAACACTCGTGCCTGTGACGCGTTGGCAACACTCGTGTCGGTGACGCGTTAGCAACACTCACGTCGGTGACGCGTTAGCAACACTCGTGTCGGTGACGCGTTAGCAACACTCGTGTCGGTGACGCGTTAGCAACACTCGTGCCGGTGACGCGTTAGCAACACTCGTGTCGGTGACACGTTGGCAACACTCGTGCCGGTGACACGTTAGCAACACTCGTGCCGGTGACACGTTAACAACACTCATGCCGGTGACACCTTAAAGGCACACAGTACACTCTCTGGAGTGGTTGGTGTTAAGAAGGACATCTAGCCGTAGAAACCAAGCCAAAACAGACTGGAGTCTGACGCAGCTCCCCAGCTTGCCAGTCTCCAGTCAAACCATCTAACGCATGCCAACATGGAAAACGGACACTAAATGATGATGATGATGATGTATGTATGTGAGTATATGTATTTGTGTCTATCACACCACCACTTGACAATTAGTGTTGATTTGGTTACGTCCCTGTAGCAGTTTGGCAAGAGACCGATAGAATAAGTACCAGACTTTAAAAAAAAAGTACTGGGGTCGATTTCTTTGACTAAAACCTTTCAAGGCAGTGCTCTAGTATGGCCACAGTCCAATGACTGAAAAAAAGTAACAGATAAAAAAATATGTAAATTCTTTATCCTGTAGGTGCAGGCATGGCTGTGTGGTAAGAAACTAGCTTCCGAACCACATGGTTCCGGGTTCAGTCCCACTATGAGGTACTTTGGGCCAATGTCTTCTACTAGAGCATTGGGCTGACCAATGTCTTGTTGAGTGGATTTGATAGACGAAAACTGAAAGAAGCCCATTGTGTGTGTGTGTCTGTGTGTGCATGCGCATGAATGTGTGTCTTTGTGTTTGTCTCTCACCACTGTTTGACAACCAGTGTTGGTGTGTTTACATCCCCATTAGAGGTTTAGTAAAAGAGACTGATAGTATAAGTACCAGGCTTAAAATAAAAATAAGTACTGGAGTTGATCCATTCGACTAAAACCTTTTCAAGATGGTGCCCCAGCATGGCCACAGTCTGATGACCAAAACAAGTAAAAAAGATAAAAAAATAAAAGATAAACTGACCTGTCCAATGTCTGGCAAGAGATTGGCATCAAACTGACTGACGACAGCTGCTCCAGTTACAACACTATCTGGTGCCATTCGGTCATGGACAGATGGTGGTGAATCAAGATGCCTGGGAAATGTGTTCTGGGCACACAGAAGGTCAGGTTGAGAATGGGCTGGTCTTTGTTGTAAATCTAAAATGGAAATTAAAATATTATTACTGAGAGAGATAAGACGATTGAGAATGGTAGGAGAAGTTACTGCAGCAATCATAATTTCATATCTTCCCATCAACGAATGGGTTGTGTTGTTGTTGATTAGCCCCAGGATAGTTCCAATGGAATAGACCTATGATCAAAAATGTTCAAATAATGACCAAGAAATCCCGTCTTTATTTAAGCATTATGTATCTAATACTTCATCACCCAAAGTATTCATAGATACTATATATTTTGAAATATGGTAGAGTATAATTTAAGGTTCTCAACCAGGGTCCATATGACCCCCAGGAGTCCCTATAAGCAGTAGAATTTTAAGGGTACATGAAAAATGTTTGCTATAAATGTATTTATTGCAAGAAACAGGTTGGTTTCTTTCTCGAATGTTTTACATAGTTCAACGTACATAAGCTAATGTGTGAATAACAAATTATGAATTTTGAAAGAATTATCTATAAAACTATTTTTAAACATCAAATGGCTAGTAAGGGTCCACCAGAGTAAAATAATAATCTAAGGGGTCCATAGGTAAAATATGGTTGAGAAACACTCATTTAAGGGAAATTTGACAGCTATTTTTAGTAGGTTAAGCAGCAATATTGAAGACCCTTGTTGGTTCAAATATCAGTTTAAAGAAGATTACAATTTGCTTTGGCTTTCTTTGGAAAACATATTCCAGTCTATGCCGCAGCTGAAAAATTAGCAAATGTTTTCTGACATTTGTTCAAACAATTTATAAAGTGGAGAAAAATGAATTTAAACTTTTAAAAGAAAGTGATAAAAATATTGAAATCCCTGCTATAGTATTATGTAACAAAAAGGTTAAAGACCCCCTTCGGTCATGAATGACTATGGGTTTGCACCTAGAAAGCTCCACTCCTAGGCACAAGTCTGGGCAAGGTTGTTTGTGGAAGACCAGCCGTCGCCCATGTATACCAGTCTCTCCTCTCCACACAACTGATGTTGTCCAAGGGAAAGGCAAAGTCTGATACAGTACAATATAGTACAATATAGTGGGACGCCGCTGTATAGCAGTGGGGCGTCGCCTCGCGTACAACTGCTTCTGTGTAACATTTGAGTGTGAACTCATTTCCCATACAGCATAGCAAAGACAATTTGAGAATTGTACTTTGCCTCACACAATAGGGTGGGAAAACTCACTCATTTCCCGTACGACATAGCAGAGACATGGGAACTCGCTTCCCATGCAGCATGGCAGAGGCAATTGAGAATCGTATTTAGCCTTTTACAACATAGAGTAGGAACTCGCTTCCCATACAACATAGCAGAGACAGTTGACAGTCGTATTCCGCCTCGTACAACTCGCTTCTCGTAAAACAGACCGGAGACAATTATATATTTTAGAGATGGTATCAAAGTAAATGCTACTATATACCTACAAACCACTTCCATTTTTATCTAGCTTTTCATTAACATGTAGAGAACTAATGATGTTTGACCTATTGACATATATTTTTGTTTAAATAGTCTTATTTAACAGCCCACAAACCAATTAACTACCATGTGTATGCACGTGCTTGTGTGTGTGAGAGAGAGAGAGAGACAGAGAGAGAGAGAGAGAGAGAGAGAGAGAGAGAGAGACAGACAGACAGACAGACAGAATAATGTTTCTATAATTACTACCTGGAGGAAACATCATCCATGGTAAATTCCCAGCATTTGGTCCAGCGGCTATACCTTGAGGCTCATGAGGTGGCACTTGTTCAGCTGCCTGAAACACAATGGAACCATATCAATGTTAAAGTTATCATATCAACATTGTAATATTAAACACTAATACTGTAATGTTAAACCAAAACAAAAACTATACAACAACATTAAACAATAACCAAAACCTGGAAATTTCATTGCTTCAATCTGAAACCAGATAAAACGGTTTAGTTCATACAAAAAGATAAATCAATCAGTTAAAATAGGAATGTAGGAGTATGTATTGATAGAGTTAAATCTAAATTGGTTTCAAATTTTGGCACAAGGCCAGCAATTTCAGGAGAGAGGCTAAGTTGATTACATCGACCCCAGTACTCAACTGGTACTTAGTTTATTAACCCCAAAAGAAGGAAAGGCAAAGCTGACCTCGGTGGAATTTGAACTCAACATAAAGACGGATGAAATGCTGCTAGGTATTTTGTTTGGCATGCTAACGATTCTGCCAACTCGCCGCCTAAATTAATGAAATGCACAGCCTTTCCAAGACAGACCCATATAAAGTCCATTAGGACCTTATCTCTCACATACATTTGTAAACTCACCAAAAGCTTTTCATAGAAATTAGTCAAGCATTTAGTAACAAATGTACTCTCTTTTGGAATAAAAAGAAAATCACCAAAAAGACGAGGAGCCAATGAGGGAAGCCTATGTAGCAAGCTTGACTCACTAGAAATAGCAGACAAATATCCCTCAAATCACACTCCAATGTGTTAGTATATAAAAAAAAGGACACATTAAATGGAGCTCTGTATACACACACTATGGGTGTATAGAGCTGTATAGAGTGTGTGTGTGTATATATATATATATAAAGACAAAATAATCATGATCGGAATACTTTTGATTATTGGTGTACTTCATCAAAATTCACATCAGGTTAAACAACAAAACATCAACTTGTGAACAACCTCTCAGACCAATTTACCAGCCAATAAACAATCATTCTGTGCACTTCTACTCACACATTCTCACATGGTATAAACAAGTCTCTTTTGTCAGTATAGTAACATTTAGTACTCATGGTACCCAGCAAGTAAGTTCCAGTGAGTCAATAAGAGATACTCTCCAAAAGCCTTTAGCATTTAGATTACTCTTTCAAATGTGGAGGCACTTCGTCGGTTATGATGACAACTATTCCTGTTGATCTGATCAACGGAACTGCCTGCACGTGTACCCTTAATGTAGTTCTCAGGGAAATTCAGCATGACACAGAATGTGACAAGGCTGGCCTTGTGACTTACAGGTACAACTCATTTTTGCCAGCTGAGTGAACTGGAGCAACATGAAATAAAGTGTCTTGCTCAAGAACACAACGCGCAGCTGGGAATCGAACTCACAACCTTATGATCGTGAGCCAAATACCCTTACCACTAAGCCATGCACCTTCAAATTTAAAGGTTATTTATTCACATTGCTTTGAATTAATCAGGCTCTAGAGGATTATCAAGAGGATTATCAACAATATTTGTTTATAACTTAATTTTTTATGTACCTTATATCTTTTACTTGTTTCAGTCATTAAACTGCGGCCATGCTGGGGCACGGCCTTGAAGAATTTTAGTGGAACGAATCAACTCCAGTACTTATTTTTTTTTTATTAACCTTGGTACTTATTCTATTAATCTCTTCTGCTGAACTGCTAAGTTACGGGGATGTAAACACTGGTTGTCAAGTGGTAGTGGTGGACAAACACAAACACAGACACACATGATGGACTTCTTTTAGTTTCCGTCTACCAAATCCACCCACAAGGCTTTGGTTGGCCCGAGACTAAGGTAGAAGACACTTGCCCAAGGTGTCATGTAGTGGCACTGAACCCGGAACTATGTGGTTGGGGAGCAAGCTTCTTCCCACACAGCCACACCTGCACCTATGACTTGAAATTTTGTCAGTATGTGTTTAAATACCAATGATTTACAATTAAGTATTTTTACCGGATTTTTCTTTTGTTATTAATCAATCTGCCAGTCACTTGACAACCAATAACTCCTTCAATTGATTTTTGACTTCAGTTTCCAGAACTGCATAAACTCACCCTGTCAAACATCATCATCATCATTAGGTGTCCGTTTTCCTCCGTTAGATGGTTTGACTGGAGACTGGCAAGCCAGAGAGTTGCACCAGACTCCAGTTCGTTTTTTGGCTTGATTTCTACAGCTGGATGCCCTTCCTAACACCAACCACTCCAGAGAGTGTACCGGGTGCCTTTAATGTATCACTGGCACGAAGATATATATATACACATGACAGGCTTCTTTCAGTTTCCGTCTACCAAATCCACTCACAAGGCTTTGGTCGGCCCAAGGCTATAGTAGAAGAAACTTGCCCAAGGTGCTACACAGTGAGACTGAACCCGGAACCATGTGGTTGGGAAGCAAGAGAGCCATAAGGCTAAAAGCCGTAATATAAAGCTACCAAGTAGGATAAATTTATCAAAATTACGAATTAAGGGCTCTCAGAGAGAGAGAGACTGTATTACTAGAAATAAGAGCCAGAAATACTCCAGCTTGTGAAGATACAGTCTGCTTTTATATTGGCAAGGGGTGTAACCCTTATCTGGCTCCTAATTCTAGTAATACAGGTTCTCTCTGAGAGCCCTTAATTCGTAATTTTATAAATATATATATATATATTTTTCAAGATTATTGCTGAAATATTTAGTGATAGCCAATGGAAGCGTATATTCTAGGTGTAGTAAATGAGCACCCATCAGTGATGGTAAATTTTCATTCATTTGACTCATGTCCATTTTTCCATGCTGGCAGGGGTCTGCAAGGATTTTACAGACGTACTTTCTGTTGCCAATGTTTATCCTCCCTCCCATATATGGGATTGAGATTTAGCCGTCAAAAGAAATCCCTTACTGGAAAAAAAAAAAAAAAAAGTTGGGAGGATAACAATTGGCAACAGAAAGTACGTCTGTAAAATCCTTGCCGACCCCTGCCAGCATGGAAAAATGGACAAGAGTCAAATGAATGAAAATTTGCCATGGGTGCTCACTTACTACACCTAGAATATACACTTCTATTGGCTATCACTAAATATTTCAGCAATAATCTTGAAAAATTAGAGTTCTCAAAAAAGGAAAACGACCATTAAATCCCAATTTTGAAAGTGAAACAGTAAAAATTTGAAAAACGTTTTAAGATTTAGCAAGTTACCGCTGATGCTTAATATCTAAATTCCAACCTTGTTTCTTGGTTAGAAACCAGCCTAACGTCAGCACATGAGTAGGATGGCCCTATGATGCAAACCCATCGCTAAGGGGGTGCACTGGATGGCACTACCCCCTCAGATTTAGTGATACATTTATTTCGAAACTCCACCTTAGCATTATTACAAATTAGTGTCCACCCAGAATATTCTGAAGCACCCCCAGGCTTCAAAGTCTGGCGACGGGCCTGCTATGATGTGCATCTCCTTCTTCAAGCTCTACAATATACGTCCGCTTATCCAAGCCCTACAATGCGTGTAACCTTCAACATTTTCTCTTCAACTTCCTCCATTACAATAAAATGTACATCCTTTAAAACAAAACAAAAAAAATAACAACAACGGATCTATTATGCTACGATCGTGCATATCAGTAATTAAATATGTTATCAGGCAAATCTTAAAATGTTTCACACCAGATCAATATATCAGGCCATAAACGCCCCCACAACTTTCTCATCTCCATCACGTCACCGCACCGATCCTCTATCCACCTTCTTTCCGGGAGTGACCTCACCAATCTTTATTACTAAACGTTTGTATCTTGAGGTGGGCTAAGAAATGTTATCAAAGTTACTCAGAATTTATGAGGCGCTCCTGTAATTCAGCTTCTTAGAGGATCGTCTAGGTTTCTTTAGTGCAGTAATTCCCCAATCTTAGATAAGTCTAGCACTGTTTTGATGACAAGTGAACTCAGCCCCAATCCCTCTTTAAATCTTCCATAGTGGCATTCAAATGCAGGTGAAGTTAAATTTTAATTTTACTTTTATACATTCCCAGTACTACAAGATATGAATTTTAGCAGACAAAGTTAGGAAACGTGTTTCGTGCTTGGCCTCAACCTTCAACCAAATCTTTCTTTAAATAAGAAAAAAAAATTAATATCATACATGCAAATACGTACGGAGGCTATTACAACATTAAGAAAGCAATGCTTGTTTAAAATTAGTCTGGTGAGGGTTAAAACATAGATAATTATCTAATTGTCGTCAACAACCATGATATATCGAATGAACTAGACAAACTCTATTTTGGTTATTGTGGTAAATATAACATACAAACATGCAAAGAAATAGGGTAAAGAAAGAAAGAAAGAAAACAAGAAAAACAACCGCAATTCAACACCAGCTACCTCAATTGATCTCACACAGCAAGGTTCAACGGAACCTACTGAAGCAAGCCAGCACGCTCGCGGCATTACCACGGGCGATGGCGAGGTTAAGCACACTCGTGGGCATCACCTGACACCTCGGTTAGGCGAGCCGCCAACGATGACAAGAACTTCTCTGTCAGCGACCCAGCCCCTCTAAACGTCTCAAACGCCACAGACTGGAAGAAATGGTTCACTGACAGGTCCCAATATTTGAGGGCATTGTTCCGTTCGGCAGCAGAAGCAGTGACTCTCCTATTTACCTGCGTCCAGGATGTGGAAGGGAGCAAAGGAATCACAGACTGTGGCATCCCAGATGAGGCACCTACCTCTTACCCAGAGACAAAGGGTAAGACCACCTGGTCTCTTCCCATCGCTTCTGAATAATCCCGTTGGCTCCAGAACTGAAGGGATATTGATCCGAACCAGGGCCTGCTTAATGATCGGCGTAACGAGCGAAATGGCCAGCATTAAGGCGGCAACACAAACCGTGAAGGCCTGTGGAGTCGAGGAGCCTACCACAGCGAAATTTCAGTCCCCCACTCTGAGTGCAATGGAGATGCGGAGCTCACCCAAACTGAGCAGACTACCAATGTTGGCCACATGCAGGGCATCAATCCAGTCCCCCGAGAATTTCGCACTTGAATAGAGTAGGCGACATCTCGACCAGATTAACTTTTCCCGGAACAAGCAACAAGTCGGATCTTAACTCAGACGTACAGGAATATATGTATGTATTGAGGACATATAATAAAACCTAACTGTTGATTTTTATTCTTAACTTCTTGAGAAGATATGATTTTGTTGAGTTTTGTTTTTCTTCATTTAACGAAAGAAAGTAACACACACACACGTTTATCATCGAATATGAATTTGCAATTTAACTATTCGAAATGATGACTCATTTTAATAATATGTTGACTAACTTCACAACTACACAAAGCAAACACGCACCGTTTACCTAATGTTACGCACAAACAAGCACACATACTCAATACTTGCATAATTAGAACTAGGACCATAAAAACAAACACGGCATTAAAGTTTCGAGCCCCTTAAAGCTGT
>JAOPUL010001402.1:1894-18956 GCA_027564515.1 Octopus rubescens | reverse complement strand
CCGGATAATATTTTTTTTTATCGAAAAGCAGTAAACTGATAGCAGTTTGAAAGCTTTTTTCCTTTTTCTCTTAAATCTTCTCGAGAGAGAAAAGTGAACGTTATCTCCTCGTTTGTCATTGCTGGACAAAAGCAGCAGAAATGAGGTACTGTTGCAAATCTACAAATGATTGCAAGTAGGTTGCCCATATATTCTGAATTGAAAGATAGGGAAATTTGGTGCAATTTACATAAATGTATGACACTATTAACCATAAATATTTTTAATGTATTTAATAAATGCATGATATATAAATGCAATGTAATGTATTCTTTCTCTGAACAACATTGAATTTTCATGTCCACCTGCTCCACGACCCCCTCGACCTGCGACTCGTCTCCTTCCCCCCTTCCTACTCCTTCTCCTCCTCATTTTGTTTTACTTTAGTTGTAAGTCATTAATATTAATATTTTGCCGATAATATTTCCCGTTCTCTATGTTATCGGCACTTACTGACTTTCTACCTAAAGTAGATTAGATACGGTTAATATCCTAATGTTTCTTGACTTCATAGATAACATTCAACGCTGAATATTTATACTGGCAATATGTGCACTTTTCTAAACTTCAAATATTTTCCAAACAACTTTTCAATCTTTCGTTTCTCTACTATATCCACAACTTAAACCTTACGTTACAATATTCTCGCTATTCTTTGTCTGGGTTCTTCTGTACTTGAAGAGATATTAATCTCCTTTCCAATGATGTTATTGTAATTTGGGCAAAGCCACATCAAGTTTTGTAAGAATTCTAGATAAAGATATTTTACTTGTTCCCTCTTATATTTTGCATCATTGTATTTACCTATCTATTCTGATTTTCTACCACAATGGTTGGGTGATATATATGCGTTATTTCTACACTTGGGTGGGGCTCTTCATTTCTTTGCATAATGTCCAAATGTTCATCTAGTGAATGAAAATAGTAACTCTGCTCTGACATCTGATATATTATCATGCAGTCAGGACACGTGTATAACGTTCAGCTACTATGCTACTAATGGACTGATGGTCTCATCTAACCTTCCTTCGCTCCATCCTTCCAACTTGATACTGTGTTTCAGAAGATACCAATGGTAATATGCATTTGGGAGACGCTGGTTCTAAGGCACTTTTATTAATCCTTTAGTCTCCTCTTCCAAATGTGATCCTTAGATATGCCCGTGGCGCTGACCATTGCTGCAAGCATAGTTTATCTTGAAGGATTCATTATCCAAATCACCTTACCTATCTGGATGGACCTTTCTTTTACCTAAGCTTCTAACCCTTTAAAGCCTGTTGATGAATTTGTCCATTCTGTTCTGCATGCGTTCTTAGTTCGAACTGCACTTGATATTTTTGAGATATGATTAGGTGGACTACTTATCCATGTGTTTCTTTCTATATTAAATGAAACTTTTAGTTTTGTCTTCCTTTGGAAATTATCGCTGCGGAGAGTCATTCCTTTTGAAAGTAAGAATCTATTCAAATTGTACTCGTATTGTATACCATCTCAATTACGTTTCTATCAGTTTTTTTCTAATAATATGCATGCGAAATATCTCTGATTCTAGGTAATGCAGTCTATATATTACCAATAGCTTTTTCTTTGTTTTGTTGACTATCTTTTTCTTCTCTAGATTATCGTGGTCTATCTTATTGTAAATGTTGCTTCCTATCAGATTTAGCTGAACCCCCTCATGCCTTTCGGTCTCAGTTTGTGTTTTAAATCAACTACATTCTTTAGATATATTCCCTTCAGAATAATTGCTTAATTCTAGTGTGGCAAAGCCACTCACACCTGCAGAAACACAAGTATCTATACGATACATTTGTCCCCGATTTCTTTAACCCAATTTTAATGTCAGTGTTTACCGACTTGTTGGAACTGATCTTTTTAAATGTAACCTTGTTAATTGGCAAACATTTCGACGTCGTATATATCGTGCACCTAGCTGATATGGCTCCCTTAAATATTTTACTTACATGCAATAGAATTTCTGGCCCAATCTATTCAGTCAAAAGTTAAACAACAAAACTAGTTGAAGCAAATTTCCCAATTTTATATGAATTATAACACATTATTTTCCAGTTCCTTGACATATTGTGCCACATCTGTTTTCTCTTTTGGCATGCTACTCTTCAGGAATCCTATAATTACTTGTGATAAATTCTATATCCCCGTACACTCCAACGACTATAAATGACATGAAATGACCTACGCTGGTATGTTTTTTTCTTCCGGTAGACTTAAAATAGTCTTCTTTGTCTTAAGCTACTATGATCCGTATAAGACGTTTCTACAAACCATTTATTCAAAGTTATAGATATGTCGAATGATTCATATCTTAATTAATGTCTATAGAATATTCTTGCAGGTATTTAAAATATTAGTGAATTGCCTGTGTATGATATATCGTCCATCTTTCTGGATTTTGGTTAGAAGACTGTTTTTCCATTAGCCACATATTTCGGGTGATACGTTATTATTTTATGAAGGCCTTACTCACAGTTTTGTGTAAGGTCTATACACCTTCTTTCATATTTTAGGATTTATTCATTCCAGATGATTTAAAATTATATTTCGCTTCACATCGCTTAATTTTTACCTTCAGCTAATATGTTCTCGGAATTTTGTGGAGATACATGATGTAAAATTTTTTGTCTCTTATGGGTTTATTAATTTGCTTTTATGTTGCCCATATTTTTTTCTAAAAGGATTCAAACATTTTTCAATGATGGAAAGATTCTCTAGTAGTAATATTTCTTTATCTAATTGGATTGAAAACTGTGTTTACTTTCAAGAAATGATTTTGTTTGAACTGTCTTTTGTTTTCCGTAACACCTTAACTCAACGATTTAACTTTCATGTAATTCCTAAGAACAAGCTGACATTAACTATATCTGCTTGTTTGCAATTCACTAGGAATTGAAACGCGTGTTTCTAGATGTCATTACCTTTCAATCTTCTGGTTTATGTTTTAGTTTTGAACGCTATATTCTCGGGTTACTGGGATTATTTACAAGACAAAATTAGGTTGCTAATTGGTAGTTTCCTAATATTCTACGTGGTAAAATTTTGGTTTGACAAGACCGATATATCCATCGGAAAACAGCGATATACACCCATTCCTGAATTTATTATATCTACAAGTTTTACTTTAACTGCATTGTTAATCTGGACTCACATAACACCTTTTTTGGGGGCGAGATCGTTGATCGGGATCCACTTCATTTTTGTTTCCACGTTTCTGCTTTGGTCGCGTTCATGGATATCATTTTAATCTGCTTGATTTGGGCAATCATTATGTTTTCGATGGTCGCATTAAACCTTTTGCATATTCTGTATTTGATGATACCCGTGTGTTTCATAAATTTGTCCTTATATTATTTTCAATAGTCCTGTGCATTTATACTCAGACCTTCGTTTCTCTATGTTTAACCCAGTGCTTGTAACACCTGTTTCTCTTTTCATCCGGATTACTTGCTCTCCGCCGAAACTTGCGTAATATTGGCATTGTGAGTTTTTTCATCAATTCTTTCGATGTTGTACGTTTTGTAAGAACCGCAGACAGCAAATTCAGAAAACACTTGTCGTTTTACTTTTCAATACATGTTTTCATCTCTTTCCATTCTGACATCATACTAGGATCTAACGTACATTTCTTGAGCTCGATAACAAGAGTACCAATAAAGTACAAATTTCGATTAACTACACAAAGTATACCCTCCGAATTTTGGGCATTGTGGAACATATCTGTATTATCATCACAATGGTAGCTAGTGTTTTGTAGAATGTAATATAGATTTTTAACAAATAATAAGCGAAAATTATACAAAGATGTGTGAAAGACTGGCATGATTATGATAAAATAGAAAATTCGATATAGGTAATGTTTGCTTTGTTTTCCCTTACAATTCGGAACATTGAGAACAAAGAACATTAATGTCTAACATATAGTAAATAACTACAGTATATATTTTAGTTGTTATTGCGCATTTGTTCAGAAAAATATTGTATTATAAAATATAGATTTCTACCAATTGTAGGAAATAAAACAAACTATGAAATAGAGTCTTTTATTTAACTGATACTTACTTATCGACCCAGGAAGAAGGAAAGGCAATGTAGAATTGGGAGAAAATTGAATTCACAACTGAAAGCTATGCTAATGTGAGCCTTCACATTTGTTTTTAAACAAAGTGGTGATTATATTTGGTAATGCTATTTATAATATATATTCATAGTACAATATAAGTTACCATGAATACATTTAAAAAATAGCAACGAAAGACGCAAGAAATGCTTTGTAAATATCGATTTCAAAATATATATTATAGACAGTAAATACTGCATATTAATGAACATGAAAAGGGTGACTTTAATATTTATATAGCACGAATACTGTTTGAGAAGACAGAAACTGAAACAGCATCATCATACAACGTTCGGGAAGGAAGCCTTCTGATTAGACCCCATGAGAAGATAGACATTTGCTCGACGCCTCTTTCCGCTCAAATGCGTTTGTATGCCATTTGAAAATATAACAAAAAAAAAACGTGAATTCTTATAGAACGACATCAGTTGAATGCACTGTTGTTTGAAAATGAAATATTTTCTTTAATACACGTGATACATACTTTGTGTTGCCTTCATCGAACAGTGAATTATGCTACCAACTAGTAATGCTAACACGCTGAGTTCTTTTTAAATTATTCCTCATCTTCTACACGAAAATCCATTGAACTCTTTGTGAAATATTTCTGTGTTACTTAGAAAATTATGTGACAAAAGTTTGTTAAATAATACAAATAACTATGCCTTATAAAACTGAGAGGAAGAACAAATATCATGTGTAGCTACCATGTTTACCCATTTAGTTTCTGCTGGAGCTTGTAGAAGATTGGAGTAGAAATAGTATCTCTTCCACCATACTAAACAAGTAATAATCCTGCGCAATCATTAACGTGCTTCTTTCTTCATCATCCAGTCGCATGTTTAATTGAAATATTGCACAATTACTAAGTATTTCTTATATTACTGGTATTTACTTTATATAAATTTGACGCGATGACACAGCCTATTTTGATTCAATGTACGGTTACACGCATCTATGAAAACAGACCCCACTGTTAAACTATAGGGTGTTTAGTAACAAGTGTGGATTGATGTAGAGAGTAGCATTGACATTTCTTAAAGCTTCACCGTAATTAAGAATCTGCTTTCTAGAAACTATATGGTTCATTGTCACATATATGATCTTTAAACATTACGACAGTGAGATTTAGAACACTTAGATTGGTAACACCTTAGGAAACCTACGTGCTCATAACGTCTTCGTTTCGCCACTAATGATTCTCTAACTGATCATGATCGTATTAGTGGGGCTTGCGAAAGTTCACAACCAAAACTGATATACCAGCCCATGTTTTACTCTTGTCTAACCAAACAGTAAATCTCTTCAAGCGATAGGTTAGAGTAAACATGTATCATCATCATCTGAAACCTCGTGAAGCATCATGTTGGATTTACGGTTCTCCTGATGAAATCAATTAAGAAATAAATAACATGACATTTACAAAAATTGTGGAAGGTATAGATGTTCTCATGAAATCTAATTCTTAAAGTAAATCTATTTCTGAAAGTCAATGGCGTTTATAGGAGTCATACCGGTATTTAATAGCCGTACCACTCTTATGACACCAGTAGGTAATTTTTCCACTAAGGGTCGTTCGAAATTCAAACGTCAAGTCCAGTTCCATAAGGTCGAACGTGCATTGTTGCTGGTGAAATGCCAGCATTCTTGTTATATCCTTGTATACTGTCACTCAGGTGGCTAGGACTCCATTCACCCCAGATGTTTTCCATTGAGGTAGCCGCTGAACCTGAATTATGTATTCAGGCATTGCTCTGATAAGATATTTTCATTCATAGTCTTAGGGATGAGTTTCTCTTTCACTGCTGCCAACCATTTTAACCTTGATACTAGTGGCTGGGGACGCAGGACTGACTAAAGCTGTCTTGCTTCTTGAGGATCAGAAAACATACACCATCTGGTCTTACCGTAATTCTGCCCCTGATCAGAAAAAATTGAACAATTTATGTTCTTAAGACCAGTCACTGCATGGCGACCGGTGAGAATCCGGGATTCCGTTTACAACTTGCTGTCCCTGCCATGACTCCAAACAGTTGCTTCCTAAGGGTGCACTTCTAGGGTCCCATAACGATGGCAGTTTCTTGTTACATTACTTCCATTAGTTGGAATCTGATGATCGGTCACTATAGAACTTTTCCTTTTCCCCGGTGGGTTTGACTTGTTTTGCACCTGTTCAATGAAAAATATATTGGTAGTACCAAGAAAGGCCATAGATAAACGCATATGAAAGCACCTATCACAAACGAAGCACAACAACAACATAACTATTTTACTCGAACTAACACAGAGTAAACAATCCATAAGTTTGAAAACACCACAAAGAAAGTATGCCTGAGATAAATTTGTCTAAAACAAACGAACTAAAGACAAATGCAGATTTGTGAGCCTTAAGAAGCTACGCTATGAACAATGTTTTAATTCCGAAACCTCAGAGGCGGGGTTGTCTAAAAAATGTTAACCCTAAAAGGACAAATCCGTCCCCTAAGACAACAAAGCAAAATATACACCGTCACCCGGGTCAACAAGGGTCGCGCACCCCAGTGAGGAATCAGACTGGGTGCGAAAAGTCAGCTACTGATTCAAATCTCCCCGAAACTCAAGAGCTAGAAGTACCCCACAACCGAAATTTTCCAACAGATGGCTTTCCACGCTCGTCATCAAATAACCAAAAGAAAGAGAATGAAAAATGGTCCAGGGGAGAAAATAAAGAAGGTCTTAGTGCATTCTATCCTGCCATATATTTACCCACAAATACATCTAATACTGAATAAATTTACCTAAACTGGAGAGAGAAGCACATTGAAGTAAGATCCCTCATAGCTAGTAACAAACTTGCCAAAGTTAGAAGAAAGAAAAAAGGAAATTACTAACTGACTTCGAGATTGACCAAATTAAACAATCCGTAAGGGATAAAATAAACGAAGTCGCAACTAAAGAAGATACTACTGGGAAAATAATTACAGAGTAATCCCGGTCTGATAAAAATGTAGAAATGTAACTGATAAGCAAACTAAAATACTCTCTGAACCAGCTATATACACTAAGACAGATGAAAATAAAACGATTGAAGAAGGACACAAATAAATTAACCCAACAGAACTAGATGATCTAAAAAATCAAATCTTAATTAAATGGCTGAAAACTAAAGAAACCAGTATGAATGAAAGTGACACTCGCCCCAAAATTCGCAATTCTAATCAAAACCTGAAACTAATTGTTAAAGTACACCTTGCACTTAAGGATAAAATTTCCGCTAATGATGTTGATATTACATACATCAATAGGCGGCGAGCTGGAAGAATCGTTACCGCGCCGGGAATAATGGTTAGCGGCAATTTTCCCGACTTTACGTTCTGAGTTCAAATGCCGCCGGGGTCGACTTTGCCTTTCACCCTTCCGGGTTCGATAATGTGAGTACCAGTTACGGACTGGGGTCGATAACATCGACTACTCCCCTCCCTCAAAATTTCGTGCCGTCGTGCCCAGTATCGAAAGGATATTAGATACCTCAATCACCTGTACTATGTATCCGCAAAAATCACAACGATTCTACTTGGTGAAAAGATTAGAAAATGTCAACATTCCCGCAAAAAGCCTATTTGGCAAGATCGTATTCAACACCAAATTCAGCTAATTAGAACAGACACAGAATGTTTAAAAAGAATATCAAACCAACAATACCCGAAGATTAAAGAGAAAGTACAATATGACGACCATACTTGAAATTGACAATTCCATAGAAACTATCAAGCAAAACGTATGTGCTAAAGCTGCCCGCATAACAAGGTATGAAAAGCGCCTTAGATTCTTCAGGGACAACAACATGTTCAAATATAAAACACAACATGTTTACAGGAAGATAGAAAAAAATACTATTTTCAGTAAAGTCGGTTCCATCAAAAGAAGAAGAGCAGAGATGTTGGAATAAAAGTTTGGCAGAAGAAAAAACACACAATAAAAAGGCTAGAATATCTACTGAATTAAACGCCTTAGGAGAGCAAATGTAGGAGGGTATCAAGGTAGAGGAAGTAAGATTTGCTCTCAGGATGTCAAGCAAATGGAAGCCTCGAGAAAAGTATAAAGTCCACAATGACTTTCTGAATGCCTTCCCAGAGAGCCATGAACTGCTAACAACACCTTACCACGCTGTTCTGCAAAGTCCTAGCACGATTTCCTCCAGGATAGTTAATAGTGTTACATTTCTACTACCAAACAATGAAGAAAGAAATAATCCAAAAAATTATAGACCCATAACCTGCTTAACAACAATGTATAAAATGTATAAAATAGTAACATCTGTCTTAAATGAATCCACTTACAGTTTTTTAATGAACACAGAGGATGTAAACATGGATCCTATGTTTGTAAAGATTAGTGACTCATCAATAAGATGATTTTGGAAGACAGTAACAAACAACCCCAGACCTTGCCGATAGCTTGGATAGATTATAAAAAAGCTTTTGATAGTCTACCACATAGCTGGATTACGATATGTCTGGAAATTTACAAAATAGCACCTACGCTGCGAAACGTTTTGTCTGTGTGCATGAGATCATGGAGGATCGCACTGACTTTGAAAGGTGACAATGAATATCTAAACGCTGGAGATATAAGAATTATATGTGGCATTTTCCTGAGTGACTCCCTATCCTCACTCCTCTTTTGTCTAGAATTAATACCTCTCCCGAAATTACTCAATGCTGTCCAATATGGCTATAACATGTTTGATAAAAGTATAAATTACCTTTTATAAATGGATGATTTAAGCTCTTTGCAAAGAATGACAAACAACTACAGGGCTTACTAGCAATTGTTAAACAATTCAGTGATGACATCAGAATGCAATTTGGCCTCGATAATTGTGCAAAGACTACCGTTATCAAACGGAAAATGATAGAAACACCCTCTGTTAACCTAGACCAACAGAATGTCATAAAGTAGTTAGAACCAGCCGAGAGCTACAAATACCTAGGTGTATTTGAATATGATGGAAGCAAGCATTCAATGATGAGGGACAAGATCAGAAAATAATGTTATCGCAGCGTAAGGGCAATACTCAGGACAAGAGCTGAAACAGGCAAAGAAATATCTAAATGTATGCCAAATATAACAAATCCCAAAACTAGACATACTGGAAACAAGCGCAGAAAAATCTAAGCACATGAAAACCCGTGCTAAAACTGCTGCTTTAGATATATTGCTGATAAACGTCCAGAAAAACCTCTCAATGGCAAATACCCAAAGAGAGCTAAATGCCGATGTTGACAAAGCCCTTAGCCATCAATGGTTTGTAACGTCTGGCTTAAAATCAGTTCCGGACGCGGGTTCCTCATAGTAGCCCAAGATCAATATCTACCTACATGGAACTACCAGGCCAACATATTAAAGACCGGCAGTAGCCCAACATGTCGCGTATGTAAACCAAAAAATGAAACCATCGATAATGCTGTCTCCATGCGCAGTTTTCTTGCACCTACAGAATATATCAACAGGCATGATAGAGCAGCACATTATATTCACTGGGTAATTTGCAAAATCTCGGACCTGCCCCATGATAAAAACTGGTGGAAACACAAACCAACTTCAGTTCTTGAAAATGACCACATCTCACTCCTCAGGAATTTTACTATTTAATGCAACAGAAGAATAGATGCGAATAGGTCAGACAATATTTTGAAAGACTACAGACAAAAAACATTCCTTCTCATTGATATGAATGTCCCAATCGACATAAACATGTCTGTCAAAGACATACCAAAAGTTGAGCAAATATAAAGATCTTGAAATAGAAATTGCTAAAATGTGGAACCTGAAGTCTAAAACAATACCTGTTGTCAGAAATGTCAGAAATGTCAGAAATTCAAAAAGTAGTGCTTATGGGAACTGCCCATATCCTACGTAAAATAATGTAATCTCAAATTTCAAAACAAACTTATAAAAAATCTATTATGTTCTCTTAAACATTATCAAGAACAATACTTTGTGCAAAACCAAATATATGACATCCTAGTCATAACAGCAACTCGAAATTCTTACCTGCTGTCTCTTGATATCTCTTATTGAGACTTGGAGTCAACTTGTACAAATACAAAGCAAAAATCAAACATAAAATAATAATATTTATTATTATAATAAGTCACGAAGGAAATGATGAATAACATGAAAAGATTAGCCCGCTACGAATCTTAATTGAAAGTCTGCCATCTGACCAAAGCATGTAAAATACTGAAGATATAAGAAATCCTCTTGAACCTGTTAAATATAGTCAGGAAAGTGATACCTCAACAGTAACTGAATATCACACATTCGCTAAAGAACACAGAATTTCTCTGATAGAAATGAAGCAGACAATTCTAAATGCGGTTGGATTGCTGTTGTAAGACATAAAAGTATGAATGATAGAGAACCACTTCATACTCTCTCGAATAAAACCAATATGCAAAAAGAAAAACAATTTAAAATTAGCAACTATGCAACAAATCATACAAGAATTAAAACCAGATTTTATTAAGTTAAATCGAATTATTTACGCGTCTACTAGGACAATTGAAACCAGTTGAATGTCCTAGAAAAAACAAAGATAACCAAACCAGGAGGAAATCCAACCTGGATAACTAAAATTGAATCCAATGCGAAAAGATTCTACTAAGAAATAGGGTAGGATAAAGTAACCCATAAGAAGTTGAAAACCATGGAAGAAGTTGAAAACTTTTGGAAACAGATTTGGAGTGATGAGACGTACAATGAAGAGGCAGATTATATTTGACTCGCAGAAGGATCTTACTAAAATTTTCAAGAACAAGCATGGGAAGACATCACAATAGCAGACCAAAGGATGACCCTCATGAAGGCCCATAAATTGAAATCCCCCTGTAAAGATAGGGTGCAGTATTTCAGTTTCTGGCTCTCATCGCTTCCATGCGCACAGGGAAAGTTACTTCAGGTACTCAATGAAATTATGAGAGAACTAAAGAAAAAAACACCTGACTGGTTAGCAATTGGTATTATTTACCTACCCAGAAAGAATAATGAGACCAAATTTCCAAAAAACTATCGGCCCATAACCTGTTTATCCAACACTTATACAATTCTAACATATGTCCTAGTGGAGAAAACATGCATTTATGGAAACGAACGATATTTTCCCCACTGACAAAAAGGGTCGAGGCTCCTACGGATGCGAAGATTAATTGTATATTGTTGAGAACTGTCACAAAAAGCGCAGAAATCTCCGTGCCGCATGGATTGTTTACAAAAAGGCTTTCGACGACATAACGCATTCATAGATCTTGAATTCACTGGACATCTTCATACTTTCTCCTCTGCTTTCAAACTTTCTGGAGCTTAATATGTCGTTGTGATATACGAATTCCCAATTACACCATCCTAATGGAGTACTTGCTTCAGACAATATAAACATCAACCGTGGCATTTTTCATGTTGTCACTCTTTCATCTCTAATATCCTGCTATTCTCTAATACCTCTTACAAGGGAACTTACAGATTAGGGTTTGGGTATACAGTACTAAGAAAACAAGTCTTCTAGTTTATATGGATGACTTAAAACTCAAAGGCAAAGAGGTTAATGAACTCGAATGCTTATTACGCAGTGTGAAAGCATTCAGAAGTGTGCCAATGCCACTTTCCAGAAAGAGAATTGAAGATCACAATTTTAGTCTTGTCAGATGTTGAACGTGAGTAAGAGCAAATCTACTTTCATGCATTGCATGCTTTCGCATTCAGCATGCAACCGTGAAAGAGAAGATCCGAAAGGAATGTTATAGAAGAGTTCGAGCAGCCCTGAAATCTGGGCTAAATGAAAGTAACAAGGTGTTAGCCATACATTCCGTAGCAGTTCCAGTTGATACTTATATCTACAATGTGTTGAACTGGAATATGAGACAGGTAAGGAATATTGATAGTAAAATATGCAATATGCTGAGTTGTAATAGGATGCACCACCCAAAAGCAGACATGGGTCGTCTTTACCTCTCTAGCGTCCAAGTAGGTCGAGGCTTCATCCAATTTGAACTATCCTATAAAACCATCATAATTGGACCTGCCAGATATCTTTAAAGAACGAATGACTCGCTGAAAATCACGAGACAAAAGAAGCTTCATTCTATCTTAAAGGAAAGCAAATAATTTCCTAGTGGTCTTATGCAGAATACCGAAGCTGAACAACCTCAGAGAAGAGCGGCAACTCTTGTTGAAAAGATGGTAGACCTAATGGCAACGTAAAAGACGCACGAGCATTTGGCTGATAGGTGAAAACTCTGCACGTCAAATATGTGGCCCGTCGCAAACAAGCTGAAGTTGACCAGAAGCACACCAATCAGTGGTTATGGAGTTCACCGCTAAGGCATAGAATGATGGTTTCAGCCTAGATGTTCAAGATAAAAGCTTATTGACGCGGAACGATAAAGCCAATCTGATGAAAACTGGAGCAGATCCAAAATGCCGATTCGGCATTGATATTTGAAACAGTAGACCACCTAATCTCTGAGCACCTGTAAAGTATAAATCAAGATATGACGGAGTTGGTAAATATCTACACTAGCTAATATGTCTACATTATAATATATACAAATGTCGACAAATGTTATACTCACCGCACTGAGGCTGTAACTGAGGATGAAAATGTAACGAGTTTGAGTGACTTTCCAGTGCATAGAGACCGAAACCTCAAAGCCAATAAACTGGATATTGTTGTGAAAGACCAAAAAACATAAGGTTTGTTTACTCCTCGACATGAGCATTTCCTGTGATCATAATATCTCGCCAAAAGAGTTTGACAAGCTCAGAAAATATGAAGACTTGCTCATTGTCATTGGACAAATATGGCATCTCAAGATGGTTACAATTCCAGTGATCGGAGCAGCACTAGAAATGATAATCAAAGGAACTGAGAATTATTTGAGATTGATCACGAGTTACCGTCCCTTCAAAAAGTGTCTAAACATGTACGGCACACGTATTGAGAAGAGCATTGTCACTGTGAGAACTATTACTACCCATGTATCTCAATTTTAATTTATTTTCCCCCATTTAATTTGTTTTATTCACCTAACTTCATTTCACGCAAAAAAAAACAACAAAGTAATATGTTTAGTTTAATAGCCTACCAATGTATACATTGAGTTTCTTTGCGCCAGTCGTCGCTAAGATACTCGAACAGAAATGAACCAAAATTGAAAAAAAAAGGAAAAGTAATAATAATAATAATCCTTTCTATACTGGGCACGAAATTTTGGGGAGAGGGGAACTGGTCCTCACTTTATCGACCCCGGAAGGATGAAAGGCAAGGTCGACCCCGGCGGCATTTAAACTCAGAACGTAAAGTCGGAAGAATTCCCGCTAAGCATTTCTCCCAGCGTGCTAACGATTCTGCCAGCTACAAACTTACTCGAATCTATCCATCAGATTTTGAATAACAATAGTAGTGATGATGGTGATGGTAACGAAAATGAGTCTGGACCTTTAATGGAAGGTTTCTCCATCGTCAATGATCGAAGCAGAGTGATCACAGCTGTTATACTAGGAGAGAGTTAGCAGTTAATAAAGCAAAGAGAAGGAAGTGGAACAGCGAAGAGATTAGGAGAGTAATGCAGTACTACTTAGAAAGTGAAGCTAACATAAGGGCGCATAGAAAACGGATGTTAACACGTTGGCGACTAGTAGACATGCTAATGCTATCAGGGGAGATGACAGAATTGGAGGCGGAAGACGTCGCAAGAGAACTGGAAAAGAAAGACCAATCAGTAGAAAAGCCCAACAATAACATAAGAGATACAGTTCAAACCAAAGATGACCTTAAAGGAAAAAATAATGGTAGCACTACCGATCAGAACTGGCATCAGCGACTTAAGTGAGAAAGATCAAAAGATTTTAGATAAGTTGCAAGAAGCAACGAGCAAAGAAGAAAGAAAAAAAGATTACCAGCTTTAAAATGTGCCAATAGAAAGAAGTTGCTAGATATAATGCGAAAGTAGATTCTGTTATCCGTAGAATAGATATTAAAAATATAGGCGACGTTAACTTATCAGGAGGCGTAGTAGTTACTAGATTAGGAAAGAGCAAATGTGGAGAAGAAGATTAGAAAATAAAGTGAAGACTTTAAGACAAGATCTGGGTAGAATAAAAGCCTAGAAACTGAGCAAGTTAGGGAAAACAAAATTTAAATCTTCTCTTGAGAAAAATATTTAATCAAAGAGAAAGGATTTGGGATAGACATGGATGAGTTGAAACAGCGTATATTAGCAATAGCAGATAAACTTTTCATATATCAAAAAAAGAATATATCTGTACCAACAGAACAGATTGTTTGAGACAGGACAGAGGAGATGTTATAGACAAAAAATAGTGTAGAAGAAAGTACTGAAGATGAGAAATCTAATCCAGAAAAAGTAAAAGAGTTCTGGGGTAATATTTGGGATACGCCATATTTGGAGATGCAGCATAGTTAAAGAAATTAAGGAAGAAGTAATTAGTGATAAGCTGCCAGATCTAAAAATAATTAATGATGCATTAAAGAGTAAAGTGTTATGGAAAGTGTCGAATTGGGGGTGCCCAGAATCAAATTTAGTTCAAGGGTACTGGTTAAAACAATTTAGTAGCTTACATGAGAGACTACAACTTCAGCTTTGACTGAATGAGGGGTAATACTAGTTGGATGACTAGAGGGAGAACAGTACACCTAATAAAAGACAGCAGTAAGGGCAATACAGCTAGTAATTATAGGCCAATTACCTGCTGATAATTAGTGTAGAGCCGTTAACAGAAATGCTCTCGGAAAACATTTACGAGTGCACCTTTTCTTTAAAACCAGAGGAACAGAAAGGCTAGAGGAATGCATGATATATTATACATACACAAAGTAGTTCTAAAAGAGGTGAAGTCTAGATGGCAAACATTAGCATTATCATGGATAGATTATAAGAAAGCCTATGACATGATTCTTCACTCATGGATAAGTGTTGTCTTAGTATATTCAGTATTGCAGACATCATTGGAGAGTTAATTAGCTATAGCATGAACAAATGGAAAGTAGATTTCTACTCATGTATCCCATGCTTAGGTAAAGCTAATATCAAGGGATGAACTTTGCAAGGAGACTCATTATCCCGTTTAATATTTGTGTTATGCATGCTTAACCTCCTTCAGTTTAGTATTTAGAAAGGCAAATGCAGGGTATCAGTTTCGAGATATAAAGGAATAATTAACCAGTGTTTTTATATGGATGAGCTGAAGCTTTTTAATAAAAATGAAAAAGAGATAGACGCCTTAATTCAAACTGTAAGACACTTCAAGCAAAGATATAGGTATGGAATTTAGCATAGATAAGTTTTCAATACTAATCATAAAAGGTACAGCTAGTCAGCAGTGAAGGCATCCAATTACCAGTTGGCCAGGCATCAAAATCACTGAAAGAAGGAGTTATAAGTACCTAGGAATATTAGAATTTGACAGAGTACTAACTATAGAAATGAAAAGGAGGATTGAGAAGGAGTACATCAGAAGTGTCAAGAAGCTAATGAAGTCAAAGCTAAATGGTATGCTCCGAATCTAGTGAAGGCTGTAAATTCTCAGGCACTATCGTTACTTAGATACTTAAAACTCGTTGTAGATTGAACAAAATCTGAATTAGAAAATCTGGAGAGAAGAACCAGGAAGGAATTCAATATGATTGGAGGTCTTAATCAAAGAGTCGGAGTAGCAATGCTATATTTACCTAGAAAGGAAGGTGACAGAGTTTTAATATAAGTAGAATACTGTGTGAAGTTAGCTAGAGTAGATATAGCCTCCCATGTAGGTAATAGTGAGGAAATATTATTAAGAGCTGCAAGATTAACAGTAGAAGTGCAAGATTAACAAGAACTCAAAAAAGCAGAAGAATGAAGCAAGATTATTTGACTGTCAAGTGAAGGCTGTGCAAAGATAGCCTTTCCAATGATAGTTGCAGAAAACAGTAATAGTGAGACATGGCTGTGGTTGCTGAAAAGAAGGCTGAAAATGGAGACAGAAGTTTGCTAGTAGCAGCACAAGATCAGGTATTGAGGATTAATTGGACACATGTCAAGAAAGGCAATAATTAGGTACATTCACAATGTAGGTTATGTAAATCAAGGGGAGAAAGTGCTTTTCATATAGTTAGAGAATGTAGTATGCTGGTTCAGAAAGAATAGAAGAAAATAAATGACAAATTAGGGGGATTAATCCATAGGGGCCTATGCAGAAAGCTAAGATTTGACCATAATAACAAATGGTAGGAACAAAAACCTAAGTAATGTGCTAAAAAGTAAGAAATATAAGACGCTGTGGGATTATAACATTCAAACTGACAGTGTAATAGAAGCGTGAAGGCCTGATGTAGTAGCAGTCACAAATGGCGCGAGAGTCAGTATTACTGGTGTAGAGAAACTAGCAAAATACTAAGACCTAGCAACTGAGTTACAATGGCTATGGAAAGTGAGGGTAAAAGTTATCCCTGTAGTTATAGGTACATTAGGAACTATCCCTCTAAAGGTTTGAACATATGGATAGAGGAAACAGGTATAAAACATAGTTTAGTGCAAATCCAGAAAACAGCATCATTAGGAATAGTTAGGATACTTACGAAGGTTCTTGGCAGCTATGATTACTTGTAGCCCGCGATATTAGGTATTTTTCAGTCTAAACTGTTGTGTGTAAATGTACTACTACTACTACTACTACTACTACTACTACTACTACTACTACTACTACTACTACTATTACTACTACTAATAATAATAATAATAATAATAATAATAATAATAATAATAATAATAATAACAACAACAATGATAATAGTAATAACAATAATAATAGTGGTGGTGATGATAATAATAATAATGATAATAAACAAGG